>LZPO01028369.1:8604-21039 GCA_001675575.1 Neotoma lepida | reverse complement strand
CACTCTTTGGGAGCTGTTGATCATGTCTTCTGCTGCCAGCTTTCCAAGGTCTTTGAGAAGCTGTTCTCTTCCTTTCCTCCTTGGCCTGACACCTAGTTCATCATCAGAGATAAGCTCCACTTGTCTGCAAATTGCAATCTCATCAGGTCTGCAAGATAACATCTGATTTGACTCTTTCCTGCACCTTCCATTAACACTTGGGGACTTCCGCCTTTGGGAAGAGACAGGCTTCACCACATAGACGACCTGCTTCCCCATTATTGTCTTCATTAAACTTGATAGCCTTTTTACGTTCCAGATAGGGTGAACCACTTTTCAATGACCTCTATTAGGAGATGTCTCCTTGAACAGGGTCACTTGGGAAAGAGTATGCNGGGCCACTCCTTATACTCCAGAAAGCAGTTGGTTTTGATAAACAACTCATTTCAGCTTTAGAGTCTCTTCACCTCTCTAATTATGATAGCTACCATTTATCAGTTCATAGCCCTTGACATGGTCTCACTTATCTCTTAAGTTCAAGAATTTTTATTACTGTCCTTTTTTCTCATAAGGAAACCTCGTCACAAAAAGATTGAGTTGTTCCTGGTCTCACAGCAACAGGACAAAGCTGNGATTTGATGTAATAAATCTGTCCTCAGAGCTTAGAGAACTCCATGTTCTACCACCTAGATGCATCCTGCCATTAGCTACTGGCTGATTAGTTATGTCAGTGGTGTGTTGCTTCACACACACACAAAAAAATCAACCCAAAACTCAGCAGCAGAAAATAATGAATACTTCTTATGTCACCAGTGTTTGAGGGTCAAGAGTCCATGAGTCACTAGGCTGGGGGGGTTCTGGCTCAGAGTCAGTTATGAATCTGCAGGCAGGACAGTGGCTANGGTTACAGTCATCTTAGGGCTTAGCTGAAGCTGAGACTGAGGGATCTACTTCCAAGGTCTACTCACATTGCAAAGCTGGCTGTTGACAGGAGGTCTCAGTTCCTTACCACCTCCACCAGGTTCTGCTGCTAAATTTAATTCATCACAGGTCAAATCAGTCTTCATTTGATACGTTACCTCTGTTCTCTTCTCCATCATGCCCTTTCTCTCCCCTCATCTCCCCACTCTGAATCCTTCTCACAGTCTTTTCTGGAGCAGGTCATCTATGTTAGTTTGCCATAAAAAGTACGAACTTTGTAGCTTAAACAACAAGAAACCGTTTCATCACAGCTCTGGAATCTAAGAACAAGATGAAGGTTTTCTGAGTGTTGAATTTTTGCTGAAACACCTGTGTTTGCTTTGTAGCTATTCATATTTTCCTTCCTTTCCCATACTCTTTCTCTTGTGAANTTCTGTGGCTTGACTCCTTCGTATAGGAATGACAGTCATTGCATAAGTGATCTATTTTACCACAGTTTTTTCTTCAATGGAATCATCCAGAATCTGACATCCATATTGCCATTTGTCAGTGTTGGAGGGAAACAGCTCACCTCATGGAACCATTTTTGTACTGTGTCTATGTCAGAATTTCTAGTTATGTTTTCTTACCTGTAACTTAGGCTTTCTGTCTCTGGGCCTTACCTCCTATTCTCGAATCGCTTGTACAATCAACCTTAACCTTAGCTGTATGCCATTTGACTGCTCACTGGGCTTGAAGGAATGCAGGTGCTAAGGCTTAAAGGCTTTGAGGGCTAGANAAGTGCTACAGTGTCTAATGAATTCTCTAGGAACTTTTAAACTCATATGCGGTGTTCTCAAGAAGTCATGCCTANGGTAAAATATTTCATAAAGTAGTTTTGACCATGTGTAAGTGCTAAATAAAAAGGGCTGCAACAGTTTTGGCTGCAGTTCTAGGTACATTTCTGTTCTTTGATTTTGAAGGTCCTGTAGCTATCGCACAACATTACGATGCCTCAGGAAGTGGCCTGAGAACAAGATGGAAAAATGGATAAAGAACAAAATCACAAGTATCTCTCTTGTCTTCCAATCAAGGGGTGATTGTTACTCAAGAAGGTATTAGAGGAGGCACTAATTGGGAACATGCGCTGGCTGTGCACAACTGCACTGTATTTGTTGCTCGTCAGCACAAGGGAAGCAGTTGAGTCTCCTGCCAGTATTACCTGCCTGTGGTCTGTCTGAGTCCTCTGTGGCTGCCACCACAGCCCCATTTTCCTTTGAAACTTGGCAGCCCATGAGTTATGCTGGAATCCCCAGGTGAACCTAATGTATCCAATTTCTTTCANTCTACTTCCTTTATCTTGTAATGTGATGTTGATTCCATCCACATAAACATGATGATGAATAGCCAGAATTATTGCAATGGCTCCATTCAGTACATTAAGACTTAAAATATGCCTGATAAAATTGAGGGAAGCATTAAAGTCCTCATAGCAACCTGGTTATCTGTCTTTTCCTTGAGTGAAGTTTGACAGGTGTTTGGGAATAGTTCCTTACAAAGCCAGAAGTACACTATGCATTGTTCTAAATTCAGGACCAATGTTCCACTCTATAAAAAAAATAAATAAAACGAAAGGGGTCTTTATGGATAAATTGCTTAAAAGATTAAGAGAATATCTGTAAGAATATAGTTTGGTAGGTAACAAAGAAATTTCACCTAAAGTAAGGGGAGGGATATGAAATTCATACAAATTTAATCATACACAAAGGCATGTATGTCCAATAATCATTGGATGAAATAAACTTCAAAGTACCCAGTTACAAGACGNGTACAAGTGGGATAATGAGTAGCAGGAGATTCATCTCCAAACCAGGTGAAGTATTATAGTTTTCACCGCCAGCAAGTGAGCCGTATTTTTGGTCTTATTGTCCTTGAATATAAAAAGGGTAGAAGAGAATGAATGCAAGTATATTCTTGGTAGCTCCGTCTATTGTGTTTAGCTTTGCCAGAATGAGCTACTATGGAAGCAAGTTATGCCTTGAAAAACAATTTATTTAACACATTTCAATGCTACACAGAGCTTTATTTCTTAATATAGGCTATTATTTGCTTCTGGAATGAAAGCAGAGCAAGATATAGCCCTTTGGGGAGAGAGTTAACTAAGAAAAGCATTTCCAGATGATATCACATGCAAACAGCACTCTGAAATCACTAGACATCAAAATTAATCAGGCTGAATCCATCGCTTTGTCAGGTGTAAATCTCTCAACTCACAAACTTTCTTCAGTGATCGGAAGAGTGACTCGAAATCAGGAGCAAAGTGTCATTTCCCACTTTTTTTTTTTTTTCTAAAATCTGCCATCACCTGTGTCTTAAAACAGGAATATGATTGAGAATACTGGGAAAAAACCCGTGACTTTATGTTACAAAAGAGTCATGTAAACAGTTTCTGGTTTCCAATACCTTTTAGATGCACTTCAGCTTTGACTNACAGTGAACATTTGATGCTGATGCTGAGGNANAGGATGCATAGAACAGGGATTCAGTTATGACTTTCCACATGGCTATTAGCTGGGATTGTTTAGTCAAAAATGCAGGGAGAAATTCTCTGCTATATATTTTGGCAGAGATACTATTAAAAATATTCAGCAACCAATAAGGTCCAGCGATTGTCATAATCAAATTGGTCTTGGGTCTCCTGATGAAATAATGAGATGATCATTGACCCTGAGTGGCTGACTCATGGAGAGGAGATAGGGCGGGATGGATAGTGGTCAGGGTGAGTTTGAAGCAGTGACCTTTTGCTACCTAATTAGGAAAACAGTTTTGACATTTTAATAATTGTTGTAACTAGTTAGATGTGCATCCAGTGATGGTGACCCTGTGTGCCTATTATTGCAAGATGAAAGTTTACTCCTAAAGTATCTTTGTTCAGTTACACTTGACTTTTTCATCATCTAATCTGTTGTTCCCTCTACTTTCACATGCTTCTCTCTGCTTTCTCCTCTCTCTTATTTTGGTGTCACTCTGCTTTTCCTGTGTATTTTCTCTCTTTCCCTCCTTTCTCTCTCTCTGCTTGTTAGACTGTCACAACAAGAGAAGATTCAACTTGGGTATGTTATTTATTCATGATGCTCTGTTGCTTGGATGGAATTGAGATTAAGATATTTTCAGTGTTAGGAAGTGTATTTGTTTTCTAGGGATACCATCATAAGATTGAGTGGCTAATAGATAATTACAAATTACTCATATGGCAGTTCTAGGGGTAAAAAATCCAAAATCAAGTTGTCAATGGGACTGTTCTCCCTCTCAAAGCATTCAGGAGGATCTTTCCTTGCTATGGGTGAACTTCAGTCCCTTGCCAGACTTTGGCATTCCTTGGTTTCCAGCCACAGTATCTCAGGGTCTGCTCTACTGCCGTGTAATATCCCTCTCCCCCAACAGCTGTGTCTTTTCTCAGGACACCTGAGATCCAGTGTACCCCCATGTAAGTTCATCTTACCTCATGACTTCTACAGTTAACCTATGTCCACGTAAGGCTACCTTCTGAGATGCTGGAAGTTTGGACTTCTAAGCTATCTTTTAAGAAAAACACAATTCAACTGTGTCATTCTGTTTGATAGGTAAGAACAGCACAAGGAGCATTTACTGCAAAGAGGCCGTGGATAGTGAAAACTTCAGAATGCTCAGTTATATACATTTTTATACTATGATTTTACCTTTTTATTATTTATTAATATTAATGTATTCAATTTTATTATTATATATGTTATTCATTATAATTTATTTTAATTTTAGTATCATTGATGTATTTAATATAGTAGAATACTAGCTAAGAGTCTATAGATCATACATACTCATCTATATATTATAGGATGAATGCTGAGGAAGTTTTATTAATGGTGATTGGAGTAAAATGAGAAAAATACATTTTACTTATGATAGAATCAAGCATTGATGATGTCTTGGTTACAGTGAAAATTCCCAATACAGGATTTTGCACAGATGCAGTTCAAGTTAAGTAGTTGAAGCAATGANATTAAGAAAAAAAATTCAAATGACTAAACTTACCCTCAAGCCAAGCAAGAAATGAAAGCCCCTGCTGCCAAGCTGGAGACTCCCATCATGTACAATGAGGATCATAGGCTCTTGGGAGGGACATGTGGAGAAGCAGCTAGAAAAGGAAAAGATGCTTTAGATTCAAGGTCTTGTCCTAGCAACAGCACAGGAGGAACTTTGACTTGCTGTTTCTCTGCTTGACTCTACCCATCCAGGAAGGAAAGTTGTGGTATGCTATCTTTGGAATGCCACCAGAGTGTTTCTCTCCCATTTAGCTTTGTCACTAAGTTTCCAAGAGACATTAATTGTCAACCTTGAGGCATTCCTCAGCCATTGTCATATTTTTAAGATGGGCAGAGGGCCTGAGTAGTACATTGCTACTTTCTCAGGAGTTCCCTGAAGGCGAATTCAGATCAGAACTAGAGATGAGTTTCAGAAGTTCTGTGTTTCTTGTTGTTATTTTTCTTAACTTCATTGGAACATTATTTGCTGTAAATTTTTAATAATTGTTGGGCATTATTGGGTGTCTATTGTTTTACTATATTCTTCTGGTTAGCCCCAGGGGAAATTTTCTAATATTCACGTTACATTTCTCTTTTATAATTTCTCGGCTCATTACTCTCATTTATGTGACTTCATCCTCTCTAAGCATTGCCTTCCTTTCCTTGTGGTTATATCTTAATCACTGAATATTAATATTCATATTCTATTCTTTTCTTTATGCTCAGTTTATTTTTGACCAAGTTTGATGGCTATTTGCTTCTGGGCAATGTTTTTTAATAGTCACCCAATAATGTCTGCCAAAGCCATGTTGCCTATAAACACAGGCAGGTGAGTATATGGTCCCTTCTTTCCTGTCCATATTACAATTCTGTTTCTGAGAGAGCCTCGGAAAGAGAAAAATCTACTAGACTTTCAGCTCACATCTTCTTGCTTAATTAAAAGTATGATGAGACTTTCAAGTTTCTACTTTTAAAATATGATCCCTTTTCTGTGAAGACACAAGAGACAGAGAGTTCTGGTTGGTTAGTGCTTGTGTGAGTGGAAGCTATTCTCTCTCCTTTGTAATCACTTTCTTACAGATACCAAACTATACCCTGAGCATCTACAGGGATTAAATGCTGATCAAAGGCAGGTTTAGCTGTATCCTCAGGACAAGCTGATTCAATGAAGAGAAGCTCAGGCCCTGCATGAGCTCCTGGACAGAGAAATAAATTAACAATTAGTAGTTAACAGCAGTAAAAACCCCAGAGAAGAATTGGACCCGATATTTTAGGGAAGTTGATGTATTTGAAGTGATAGAATGTTCAGATTAGTAGAATCAGTTGCAAAGGTCTGAGATGTAGCCTTCTAGTCCTTTCCATGGAACCTTGGATCCTTTTGTAGAGATACAATCTGGCCTTTCTGAGTAACTATTAGCAATGTTGTAATTTCACATGTGTTGCTTTTAGGCAGGCCCAAGGTTATAATAATGGCTTGAATCAATTATGGATATTTAAAGTCCTCACTGCAATTGAGTGTAACAATGCCATTACCCTTTGCATGAACTGCATTCTTTCTTGACCAACTATGCTAATGATTATCCTTACTTAAGAAACTGATTTCTTACTCATCTGGCAGGATTCTGTCTGGCTAGGATATTCTCTAAAATGCTCCTNTGTGATGTATTCAGCCATTAGCTTGTGTAGTGTGTATTTCTCCTGCTTCTATTTTGCTTAAGAACATNGCTGTTCAAATGTGGTTCCCTTTTGTACCCAAAATAATTTATATTGCCGCTCCTAAATAATAATATAAAATCACAGCTATACTGACAAAATTAGAGAAGACATTAACAAATAATTCAGATTAAAACATGAAATTGGCAAATACATACGATTTGTAGTTTCGCCCAAGGTGACTAATTAATTACTACAATTTCCCACTTCCCCACNTTCAGTGAGAACATGCCTTTGAAATGCTATTCAGGGAAGCAGAGCTCAGTGGTTATTAAGATGCAAATACCCACAAGCAAATATACAATCCTCTCTCCCTCACAGGAAGTGCGATCTGTAGAACAAGTAGGCAGGGGTCCACTGTTCTAGGCTCTTTGTGTCAGTCACTCTGCAGTTTGATCTTGAAATTTTACAGTTGGCCAGAGCCAGAGAGTANTGGTTCCAGTTTCTACATTGCTAATGAATGAATTGGAGGGAGGTATACTGAGGTCCATTAGATGGGGCAGCTATTAGAAACCTTCTGTACCCCTGACCCCCACACATACACACACCCTGTCCAACTTAAAGTAAAAGAAATAGGTGAATTGTACTTATTTCATACAGTTTTACATATATAACATGGGAATCGACACAATGTATTGTGGATAATGGCACTGATACCACAGCAGGAAATTTATTTTTAAAGCATCATTCCCCGTTTGATTTCTTGATGTTGGGGATGTCTACTTCCTTTAATGTAGAGTTATCATAGTGCTTGGTTGATATTGATTCAGTGAATCCCTGTTCAGTGAGTTCATTTTTAGGCTTTTTAACCCAAGTGTGATATCAACATGATTTTGCGATTGTTTGAACTGCTTTGGTGATGCTCATTATGTGGGAAAGTAGTGCTGTGTTTGTGTTTGTTTCCCAGGATATGGACATTTCTGTTGTCTTTAAATGCTGTCGTTCCCATTTCCCCGCCAGGTATTGTAGNCTAAATCATTTGGTGGAATTTATAACATAACAGAACTTTTTTTTTTCTGAAGCATTTAGAATTCAGAGAAGAGATTTCTTTTTCTTTTTAAGTGAATGATGTTTTTTTTTGAAAGTTTCATATACTTATACAATGTTCATTGATCATTTTATCTACCATTCCATCCCTCCATTCCTTCTAGTTCCCTGCCCCTCTCTCTCCCAACTTCATGTTCTCCTTTTTCCTTTTATTATTATTAATAACCCCTGAATTACACTAGTGCTTCTGATATATGCATGAGTATGTGGCCCCACCTTGATTGGAGGGGCTATTGATAGTTGATACTGTTGAATAGATTTCTTAAAGAAAGGGTATTCTATTCTCAGTTATAATGTGAAAATGCTGGGATCAATTTTTCTGAGTCTGTGCTNTTCAAGTGAATATTTGGAAGGTGCTTTAGAATATTCCAAATACACACATGTCAATCATAATCTTACATATGATAATCTGTAAGGATGGCTAGAGAATGGTTCTTTTGTGAGTCTAGACTTTCTGGTAACTCATGCAGATACAAAGATACTGCANGACATCATTGTCTCATTCTCTAGCTGTGTGTCTACATGTCTTAGTAAAACAAACTGTAAAGAAAGTATACAAATTGTCAGTTAGTTAAAAGAAGGTTCAAATTACCTCCNAGTAGCTTTNGCAGCATTCTGATTAGAAACCTTTGATTGTTANCCTTGATGATGGCCCACTCTCCATTGTTTTACACAGCTAATAAGAATGTGCTGAACACATATTGGGCCAGATTTTCAGATGACACCAAGAACAGATGAAAACAGCTTTTGATAATTGGATCCCATGAAGTAAAATGACAGGAAACCAACCTCTCTATGTCTCCCTTAGGCTAGGCATTTATGTCTCCCAATTCACTGGAAGAAACTATAAAATGGAATTAACAATTCTTTTTTAGGTAGGAAGATTGAAAGTAAAGCATATTATGTTGAAGACCAGAGGCTTGGAAATAGAATGATGGTATGATTTCTCTGATTCTAGTGTCTTATCTTACATTAAAATAAACAGGTAAGTCAGCACACCATTGGTATAGGGCAGATCTGCTGTGAAACAGGNCAGGAGTTTCAGCTGACCACAAATTCAATGTGAAGCATCAAATGCTGAGAGAAATATATGCTGTAAGGAATTCCATTGAGCTTAGTGCTGGCTCAACACTGAAAAGTGTGATATCTAGCTACCTAAAAGCATTCAGAAACTANTAGGCACTGAAGATAAGGTTCTATTCTGAAACCCTGCCATATAGATGAGTGTGGAGAATGGACATCTAAGAATGATTTGCTGTGATGGCAGCNGGTAGATGCCTGTTAAGCACTTGTTAGAGTGGTATGGTAACTTCCAATGAAGAATCATTGTGGTTGGTGTAGCTCTTAGGTGAAGAAACAGGAAGTAGGAAGTCCAGCTATTCTTCAGTNTAAGGGTGTTCTAACAAATTGAACAGAGAGGCNATGAGNCATGGACATTAGGGTTCTGATGCTTGCTTGAGACCTGTGTGGCACTATTCCTAGAAGGTTACATTGTTATTGATATAGTGTTTACTTCCTCTATCAAGCAGTTTAATATAGAAGCATTTGTTAGTTTAGAAGGGTGAGTGACTGATTAATAGCAAACCATATTAACCATCTCTGTTTCTCAGTAATGCAAAAAGCATGTGTTAAGCACTAAGAGCGCTCATGAGCTTTGACAACACAGAACCGGGGATTCTCAAACCAATGAACAAATCTAAGTTTCGGGTGTAGAAGCCCTTGTTTTTGCTCTTTGCTTTTGCCTTAGAAGGACTTGATGAGGAATGGTGTTGAATTAAATTAAGAAGAATCAGGCCCATAAGAGCTCTGAGAAAACTTGAGAGTTGGTAACTGAGATGGGGAAATTTTACCATTTTCTTTCCTGAAAATCAGAGAAATGATATTAATAAAACTAGACATTTACACTCCATTGCAAGTTCCTCAGGGAACTCAAAATTCCAATTAATCCNAAGCAGAAACACACTCGTGAGAAGAGAAAATACTCAGTTCATTTAGATAAATAGCATTGACAGAGATTCCAGGTGTGTCAGTCAGATACCATGGAATTTCTGCATCAAGTAAAGAAGCCTGGGAATTGTGTCAGCATTACGTTGATTCTGAGAAACAGGGGCAGAGAATATGTGCATTAGGTTTAGAGATGTTCAGCAAAGTGATCGCAGAAAGAACAGGAATGCATCGGCAGGGGTCTTTGGTCAGGAACATTTGGAATGGCAAGAATTGAGCCAAGTATCCATTAAGACATCTTTACCTGAAAAACACCTGTAGATGTTTGGTGTTTTTGAATAGCNATCTCACATGTGTCCCAGGATGCTTTGAACTCACTGTNTAGCAGAAGATAACTTTGAACTTCTGATGCTTCTGCTTTCACTCAGGCCTGCTGGGATTACAGGCATGTGTCACCATTCCTAGTTTACATAGTGCTGTGCCTGGTGATACAGTTAGNCATGGTGGTCAAGCACTCTACCAAGTGAGCTGCACCCCCAACCCTACATTCATAAGTTCTACATATAATTTCCTAATGTCGAAGTAAATTGCCTTGTTCAGTCTTTGGACATAAACGTGTTTCTTTTGGGTTGATTTCTAGATATCTGTACTGTTTGTAGCTTAGGAATATATGGATATGTGCATATGTCAGTAGTAATAAGAAAAGAAAATAGCCCCAGGGAATCAACAAGGAGTTATTGGAGGCCTTTGTCGTTTAAAAATCTTCACTTGCCCTCCCTGTCTAAAGCATCAACTCAGTGTGGATCTCAGTGTGGATCCTGAATTATTCATTGAAACATAAGGTTTGTATTTGTCTGTATACATTTATCTCTGGCTTTACTTCTGTCATCTCCACCTACTCTCTGGCCTACTTTGCTACTGTCTTTCTTTTTAGTTTGTTTCTTATAAGGCTGTGGAAAAGAAACATTAGAAAAAAGCTATTAATATTACTTTCACTTTTTCTTTCACATATGGCATTGGTTTAACCTCTTGAAGAACTGTGATTTCCTGGCCCCGGAGTTCTGATGCTGGAGATAATGAGCCATGCTGATCTAATGCTCTGAGAGTGGGAAGCTGAGAACAAACTCTGCACCATGCTAGCACACATGAGATAACAGAGGGCCCATGCTGACCTCCCCAGTTGGCACTCATAATTCTACATCCTATTCTGTATGTGCTCAAAGAATGATCATATTGGGTACTGTTTGGGAGTGGTGGGGGTGGCCTTGAGCTTAGTAAATTCCCAAACTCACAACAAGCAGTGGTAGATGATTAAGTGTCTATAAGCATGTATAAACAGGGAAGTAAACATTCACACTGGATGACTTGATAATCCTGAATATATTTAGTGTTTTCATAGGAATTTTTACTTTGTCTTGCCTTGTGTGGCAATCTGTAAGCAGCCAGCCTAATTTTTGCCCTAGGTAAAAATGTATGTGTGTGTGTGCACATACTTGTTCAAAAGGATCTCACTCTGTCTTCTTGTCAAGACCGCAGCTGTCATCCATTCCCCAAAGGCATCGCCTCGATTCGGCATGTAGAGCTGGAAGCAGCCTGCCACTTAGATGTGGCACCTTGCATATGTACTATAGTTTGCACTCTGACTTGCCTACTGTACACAATGCCACCTTGTCTGCTAGAGGACAGGACAATTGTGAAACACCATTTCTCTTTAGCCGTGCAATAGTTCTTCTCCTTTCAGAAGGAGAAGAGCTAGGCTTGCTGGAACAGTGGAGAGCAGGGTCTCTGCATACCCTGTCGCATTGTGGTTTTGATGTCTCAGTCTTCTAGCGAGCTTGCTGCAGAGACGAGATAAAAGCAACTGCCTTTCTAAGGGCTGTCCGTTTGCATGGCTATTTACAATCTTTGCCAAAGTGACATCATTACCATTTGCTTAGTATTTGCACCACAGGGATGTGTTTTACATAATTCAAGACTTGGAAGTGATGATAATGTATTTTGGATGGGCAACAGAGGCCACAAGGTGCTGAATCTCATCCCCTTTCTCTTTGAGGACCTCAATACATAAATGAGTCCCCGGTCCATCTCCCTAAATCATATTAACAGCACTGCGTATTAGGTGCCAACAATGTGTCTGGCGCTGGGCTAGGTACATCTCTCCATATCATTGTTTAGCCCAGTGACAACAGAGCGAGAGCAGACAGCATTCTTCCCATTCTGTAGTAGAGAAGCTTAAATCCAAAAGAGCTCATAAACTAGCAAAGGTCTGAATTCAGACATCTAACCCAGAGGGCTCTACCCTTTACTATTTGCTACTCTATTTTCCACCTCTTAGTTTATTCTTTCAAGCACATGGGACAGGAACCCTTCTTTGCTTTTTTAGGAAATGACATTTGAAATAAAAGGAAGGAATAATGGGAGACTGTAACCTTGGTCCACTTCTGCCCTCTTTGTTCCCTTCTTTGCTCCAGGTGCCTCCTAAATCCCTCTTTGAGATGAGCATGAAAGCTCCACGTTTGCCTTGAGATAAAGCTACCTGGCAGTGTTGGATGCCAAGCTATGGAAACCTGCCAGTTGGCACCTATTTACCTGAGTATGTCTTCTTAGGTTTATCCACAGGCAGAGGTTTGAAAGGGAATGGAATTAAAAAAAAATTACTAAGTATTTTTATGGCCTACATAGGTAAAACACTTTTCATGTGACTGTCAGCCAAGTCTGGTCTCTGACTGAAACTCTTCCTCACAACCCCACTCCATTGCCTCCCATCATCAGAAAATGGTAGAGCTCTTTT
>LZPO01028368.1:6020-28658 GCA_001675575.1 Neotoma lepida | reverse complement strand
TATATTGATGGAATCTATTTCTTAGTCATCCAGTAGTCATTAGGGGACATGAAGCTGTAGAGTAGGAACCTAAATGTCCTTTTTACTTTAAGGTTTCAGGGGACCACAGAGAGGTCAAATCTGCTAACCTCTGGTCTAGCACGACCAGTGGAGAGAATATAGACACTCTGTATGGGTTGTGACCACAGCTCAGCAATTTCAAAGCTACAAGACCTTTGTCAATAACTATAGAAAGTTTTGTTTTTCAGGTGTCTGTTTTCCCCATGTGATGGTAGAAATGATACTGCATTTTCTTTTTATGTTTTCCAGCCTTTTTCTTTAATAGACAATTTTTTTTCTGGGTGGTCACATGGCCATCTTAGTTATTCATGATATTCTTCAGTAGGTTTTGAAAAGAATTTCAGTACTGGACTGTTGTTCAGTGTGCCTTTATTAAGCTAGACTAAGCTAAATTGGTTTATTGGACTAAATTCAATAAGAGTAAATGAAGGACACTGGAAAGGTCATAAAGAATCATACATTCATAACTGTATGTGAAACAGAATTTTGTGATGTTATATAAAAATGTGTATCTGTGTTTTGGGTACATTCTCTTAATTTACAAGCCCATTAATTTATAAGGATGGTTGGCACAGCTCCACATTTCCACAGATTTATTTGAAAATTTACAACTTTCTTCATAGTTATAGTTGTTTTGTAAAATATGGTAAGATTACACAAAGTTTATATTTTTTAGTAGAATAAAGTTGTATCACTTAAAAATCTTTGTTCTAAGACTTTTAACACTTTTTTTTCTTTAAAAATTCTTAGGATGACCTCTGTCAACTGTCACCTCTTCATTAATTTCAGTTCACACTTTAGTCATGTTATANTTTATATTTTCAACAAAACATTAACACCCAAAAGCACACATTAATAATTACTTCTATCCCCAATAAGTATATATTTGCAAGAATAAATATACTTCCCAGTATTTAAGTTAAAACAATCATTCCTAAAATACTTCCAATAAAAGGAATATTCTTAAATGGACACTCACTTCTCAAATCAACGTGTAGTGGTGATACTGCTGTTGCTGTGTGTGGTAATGGTCATGTTGTTGTTGTTGATGTTGTTGTTGTTCTTGGTGGTGGTGGTGGTGGTGGTGCTAGTGTTGGATAAGTCACTGCCTTAGGGAAGTGGCTGTTTTGTTTTTTTTCACTACATCACTCCACACAGAATTTCTAAGGTAAGGCATACATCTCCAAATTTATTTCTTTTCAAATATTCATAAATGTTTAGCCTTGCTATATTTAGGGATATAATAAAAGTATGATTAAATAGAAGTATAAAAGTTTAAAGATGGGGACTACTTTGATCTGGAAAGAAATTTTAAATACTAGGAACAACTTGTGAGCTGACTAGAGGAGCTGATTGCTGTCATTCATATTGAACAAAACAAAGCACACATTTTCTTGCCAGAACTAAAGAAAATAAAACATTTCTTCTTGAGCAACCAATTCATTGAAAAATTTAGAGATGCAAGAAGACAAAGACTGCACTAAAATATAAAAACAAGAACCCACAAAAGCAGTCTTGAATTAAAACAGCAGTGTGTTAGCTAAGCCGGGGTTACAGCAATACAATGGCTATCATAAGTGTCTCCTAACAGAGAAGTTAGTGACACACTCTCCAGGATTTCCAGACTACAAAATGCAGATGCTCTCAACTTTATTAAACCAGCGACAGCATTGGCTCTTCTTCAGGATGCTCAGTATTTCGCTTTCACTTCCCAAAAGCCAAAATGTCATTTTTCCCTCCAAAACAAAACAAAAGCCAAATGGTAAAACTGCAAAGATCTGGCTAAACAAACAGTTGGAATTTCAGTGNTTTTATCTGCAGCACCCCCAGCTACCCAACAAAGCCAAGATATTGTCCATCTCTTTGACAGACAAAGAGCCTCAGAGGTCCAGAGTGACATGCCTGAAGGCTGGCATGTGATTGGGCTAATTAAATTAAATAGCAGGAAACAGCTCTTCCACATGCCACTGCCTGGCCACACACAAACTGTAACAGTAAATCTCTTATGTTAGTGATGGGGAGGTGTAAGCATTAAAAAATATACAGTATCAACACACTATCCAAGAATTAAAAGTCATTTATCCACCTAAGTTCCCTGGACTTTGCTTGGATGCCAAAGCCTAAGAACTTCCTAAGTTACTTCAGAGCCATCCAAGGGTCTTTAATTGAAAGGGATGTTGAAAAGAACCCCTTTCCCAAGGTTTACCAAAGGTAGAAGCCAGTATTTTGAGTATTCTAAAATATACTAATACACCAAATAAAATAGAAACATCGTTACTTTTGAATTGCAGTTAAAATGGTTATTTTCCAACCATTTTTGCATTCTCTCTTTTCTTTACCTCACTGCAGACTGAGAGATTAAGATCAAAGAGCCACTAGTCTTTGGAACCTTTTGAGAAACTCTANGTTCTTGCCTCTTGTAGTTCTCACAGAACAGAATAATTAGCTCTGAATCCTTTCAGTTTTAGGATTTTATACAAGACCACATCATTTTAAACACACACATACTTTGATGTTTCTAGAACAATGTGCATACATTGATAGGTGTCATTCAATTTTATAAATCAGAGTTTTTCATTTTCAATGATTTCTAACACTAAAAATTTTATCATGAAATCTCAGTTGTTAATCTGGATGAAGAAGCCAGTGACTAAGCATTGTGAAAGACATTAAAGGTAAGGAAACCGTCTAATAGGGATCATGAATTCCAAGATCGAAAGGGAACTTTAACTTGAAGATACAGACAATGCATAATCATCATAGATCATGATTTCCTCACTCACATAAACACACCAAATATGTGTGGTGAACTTCTATATTCTTCGTGAATGATAGTGTGCATGATTTGTCTTTCTGAGCCTGGCTTGCTTCGCATAGTGATCTCCAGAGTCATTGAAATTGTCCCAAATCGTAAGATTTCTCAAATTTTTTTTATAGAGAAATAATATCCCATTGTGCATATATACCACTTTTACTTCATTCATCTGCTGATGAACACTGGTGCAGACCCTATATCTGGTCTATTGCAAACAAGATAACAGTGAACTTATCATTATCCACTGATTTAATTTCTCCCAGTACTCAGTGGTGGGACTGTCCAATCATTTGGACAGTCTTCCAATATTTTCCAATATTCCAATATTCATTAGAACAGTTCTTCCAATATATATTTTTTGTTTTCCATAATGGTTGTGATGGCTTACATGTCTACGCACAGTGCGTTGGGGCTCCCTTTGGTTCATAGCCTCTCCAGTTCCTGTCTTCGTCACTCTTGTAGGCACCATTTCAGGACATGGGAGAGGATATCTCATTGTAGTGCTCATTGGCTTTCTCTGATGATTACTGATGCTGCATATCATTGCATATACATATTATCATTTAGCTATTTCCCTTTGGGAAATTACTACTCAAGTGCTTTGTTCATTTAAAAACTAATTAAATATGGTCTTGCTCTTGAGATGGTTGATTTCTTACAAATTTTGAATCATCTTCAGTAGGTGATACACATTATGAATGTTTTCTCCCATTCCGTAGACTGTCGCCTCACTTTGTTGAGTGCTTCCTTGGCATGCAGTAGCTTTCTAGTTTCACATGATCTACTGTCTGCTTTTTGTCATTAAAGTCTTAGCNAGGAGTTGATTGCCTATATTAATATCATGGCATGTTTCCCTGAGGGTTTTTCTTTAGCAATTCATAGTTTGGTGTATTATATTTAAATAATCCATTTTCGCTGATGTTTTGTATAAAGTATTCCTGAGGACATAGGGGTCAAATTTCATGCATGTGGTAATCCAGTTTTCCTAACAACATTTGCTGGAAAAGGTGCCTTTCTCCAAAGCATTCCTGTAGAAAATTAGTTGCATGGACTTATTTGTAGGTCTCTAATCTGTTCCACTGTCTCAGTGTCTTTTTTTCCAGTATGATACTGCTGAGTTCCTCTATATTTCACAGTGGATCTTAAAACCTGGTCTTACAGAAGTAAAAAGTCATAGGCCAATTATTTAAACTGACATTCAAATGGGTTTTTGAAAATTAGGTGATATTATTGTCTATATTGACTTTATTACATGAAACTACAGAGTAAATATTGAAAATGAATGGGGGTAGCCATGCCCATTCAGCCTCTGTTGGTTTATGTACATATAAGTGAAGCTCAATGGCTGATCTTCCATATTTGTGTATGAAATAAACACTTGAATATAAAAATGACNAAAATCTAATAAATTAAAAGCCTAGCAGAAAACAGCCAAATTGCAGAAAACTAAGACACTAAAAACATTAAGTGGTACAGTAAGAATGTACAACATGACTTTAAGAGCTACTATATAGCAACAGAAATCACGAGTCTATAATGTCAATATGAATACAGACGTCTGTGGAAAACAATAGAGTTTAGACATTTGCCCACATATTATATTTAATTAATTTCTTTAAAAGCACCAGAACAACTCAAAGTAACAAAAGTAATATCTGAAAAAAAGTGCTGAAATTTTAGATATCTAGATGTAATGATGAACTTCAATTTATCTCCATATCACACACAGAAATACTCTAAATGTAAAAGCAAACTAGAAGAAATAAGAATGGGAAAAATTTGCCACATCAAAACTGAAACATTGCTGCTCTAATGCAAGGCAAGATATGGGGTAGATGAAAATATTTGTAAAGGCATGGAACTAGGAGAATAATCCAAAACATGTTTTATTCCCTGAGCCAATAATAAAAGGATACACCAATGAAATGCCTGCAATGTGACTGAATTAATTACTCACAGGCACATGAATTGTCAAAGAACACATCTAAAGATGATCAAAAGCATGAGCTGTCAGGGAGATGTAAGTTAAGACACAACAAGAACCTATTAACATCAGTAAAGTATTGCATGTATCAATCAATACTACAATGCCCACTATCTATGAGGATGCAGAGTGATAGAATTATCTTTTGTTGATCAAATGCAGATTAATAGCCAATTACAAGAAGATTGGCAGGCTTTTATATAGCAAAACATATATTTAGCACTCAACTCAACAATCCATTTACATATAATTATCAAAAGCAAAACCCCAGTGTCTACAAAAAGGTCTGCCTAATATCCATGAAGTTTCATTCATAACAGTCCGTATGTACACACCACTCAAGTTTTGACCAATGAATCAATGCATAAATATCTGAGGTATATCAGTGCAATGGAACACTATCCAGGAACTAAAAAGTCAGGATGTCAGAAAGATTTTTGTCTGGATGAAAAGGATCTAGAATGAAAGTATCACAGATATGTTTTTTAAAAACTCCAATTCACTTATAAAAATTAAAAGCAATGAACAGTGACAGATAAACAATCAATAATTGCCTGGATCTGGGCAGACTATGAGAATGGGAAGTTGATTTTAAGTTAGTAGGGAGGAAATTCTTTGGAATACTGCGTTTCTAGATTGTAATATATACATTTGTCAAAATATACACTNATGGATTTTGTAACCTCTATTTTGAAAAATAATTTTAAAACTCAGTAGAAATTATGAAGTTTAATGATCAAAGAATAAACTTCATTAAAAATAATTCCAATTATCATGGAACAGCAGTCAATATGAGAAATTAGCAGTTGTAAATTCCAGAATTACTTCCTGAGGAGAAAACTTGAGCATCTTCTATACAGTGCCAGATTAAGGTACAGCGAGCATACAGGACACTATGCACAGAAAGTGATGCCAGGTCTAGCACATGGGGAAGGAAAGTCAAAAGCAACAGAATCAGGTTGTATATAATGATGTTTGTCAGATAATCATGTGAAAAAGCAAAAACAAAATTTTTAAAAATATGTACTTCAGAAAACAATGTTAAAGGCATTTTATTTCAAATAATATAAAAGTTAAAGGAAAAAAGATATCTAATGGTTGACCAACATCAACAACACTCATATACAACACTAGAACAATGGTGGGTCAGAGAAATATGTTCTCTATGCTGAATGAAATTACAGAAGACCAACAGCTATTGAAATTCATGAAGTAAATTCTCTAAGGTCAAGAAACCACCAAAAAAATACATCGTCACATGCCCTTTCATCATTTACTTGAGAACAGGCAAAATGTTCTCAGAATGTTTGATAGAAACAGAATCAAGTTGGTGATGTTGACCTGCAACCCCAGCAATGGGGGAGTTCAAAGTCATTCTCCTACACACTGGGAGTTCAAGGTCAGCCTGCTATACTCCAGACTCTGTCTCAAAAACAAAAAATCCTCTGTCAGATGTGAGGTTGGTGAAGATTTTTTTCCCATTCTGTAGGCTGTCATTTTGTCTTCTTTACTGTGTCCTTTGCCTTACAGAAGCTTTTTAGTTTCAAGAGGTCCCATTTATTAATTGTTGCTCCCAGGGTCTGTGTTATATTTAGGAAGTGGTCTCCTGTGGCTGATCTCCAAAATATACAAAGAACTCAAGAAACTAGACATCAAAATACCAAATAATGCAGTTAAAAAATGAGGTGCAGATCTAAACAGAGAATTCTCAACAGAAGAATTTCAATGGACGAAAGACATTTAAGGAAGTGCTCAGCATCCTTAGCCATTTGGGAAATGCAAATCAAAACAACACTGAGATACCATCTTACACCTGTCAGAATGGCTAAGATCAAAAACACTGAAGACAGTTTATGTGGAGAAAGGGGAACACTCCTCCACTGCTGGTGGGAGTGCAAACTTGTATAGCCACTCTGGAAATCAGTATGGTATTATATCAGAAAGTTGGGAATCAACCTACCTCAAGACCCAGCAATACCACTCTTTGGTATATACCCAAAAGGTGTTCCATTCTACCACAAGGACACTTGCTCAACTATGTTCATAGCAGCATTATTCATAATAGCCAGAACCTGGAAACAACCTAGATGCCCCTCAACCCAAGAATGGATAAAGAAAACGTGGTACATTTACACAATGAAATATTACTCAGCTGTAAAAAACAATATCATGAAATTTGCAGGCAAATAGATGGAACTAGAAAAAAATCATCCTGAGTGAGGTAACCCAGACCGAGAAGGACAAACAGGGCATGTACTCACTCATAAGTGGATATTAGACACAAAGCGAAGGATAACAAGGCTACATTTCACAACCCCAGAGAAGAGAGGTAAAGAGAAGAACCCTATAAGGTACAAGCAAGGATTGCCCCAGAAAGGGGAAAGGGTTAAGGTCTCCTGGGTAAACTGGGAGTGGGGAGTAGAGGGGAGGAGATGGGGGGTGGGAAAATGAGGGATCGAGATGGCTGTGTTTCCGGAGGGGGAGAGGGAGAGCAATGAAAGAGATGTCTTGACAGAGTGAGCCAGTTTGGGGTTAGGGAGAAACCTGGTGCTAGGGAAATCCCCAGAAACCCACAAAGATGTCCCCAGTTAAGATTCCTAGTAACGGTGGAGAGAGTGCCTGAACTAGCCTTCGCCTTTACTCAGATTGGTGACTACTCTAATTGTCATCATAGAACCTACATCCAGTGACTGATGGTAGCAAATGCAGAGACCCCACAGCCAAGCCATTGGCTGAGCTCCTGAAGTTCAGTTGAAGAGAGGGAGAAGGGATTATAGGAGCAACGAGGGGTCAAGATTATGATGGGAAAAAACACACACAGCTGACTTGAGCTAGTGGGAGTTCATAGACTCTTGACTGACAACTGGAGAGCCTGCATCAGACTGAACAAGGCCTTTTAAATGTTGGTAAAAGTTGTGTGGCTTGATCTGTTTGTGGGGGCCCTAGCAGTGGGACCAGGACCTGTCCGAGGTACTGTCTTTTTGAAGCCCATTCCCTATGGTGGGATGCCTTGCTCAGCCTTGATGCAGTGGGGGAGGGGCTTAGTCTTGCCCCAACTTGGTAGCCAGCCTGTGTTGACTCCTCAAGGGAGGTCTTACCCTCTATGAGGAGTGGATGGGGGGGTGGAATGGAGGAGGTGGGGGAGCGGGAGAAGGGAAGGAAGGGGGAACTGGAGTTGGTATGTAAAATGAAAAAAATTTTTTAAATAAAATAAATAAAAAGAAAAATCCCAATGAAACATAAAATCACAGCATCACTTGTTTGTGGTAACAGCAAAGAGGCAGAGTGCCATGCAAACCTGAAGGACAGCCTCCTGCTAACTGCCAGGCAAGGGCAGTTTTCAGGCTGTGCTTTCCGACTTGCTCATAGGGATCTAATCTACAATTTCTATAAAAATTACAGCAGCTGATCACATTTAACAAATGAGTAGCATGGCCCTGAGATGATTAAATAGGTTTCTTCACATGCAGTTACTACAAGGTGATGGGTTGCAGAAATCTTGTAGACTATCTATACATTCATCAATATAATTACCTAGAGGTTATAACCATGAAGATTTTTCATGTGTGGATCTCAAAGAATGCAAAGAACCATTGTTCAANGATTGATTCATACATTGTAAAATGACCATATCAGCTTCTATGTTTGGCAATAGTTTACTTAGACAAAGATGAGCTTTATAGACTCTGAAAAAATTAATTGTCTTTTTCCCAAATTTCCATTTTCAGAAATTCTAAGTAGCCTACACAGAAATGAAAAAGTTAATTAAGAAGTCATGACTATTATGAGATAAAGTGCTTTATCTAAATATGTATACAAAATATTATGACACCTATTCAAACATAAAATATATAAAATCAAGTAATTCAAGAATGCTAGTATCCAAGAAATTCATAAAATACAAAAAACTATCATTTACTAGTCATGAAAATAAAAATGAATTGTAGCTATATATAATAGAGCTGGCTTAAAGAAAACATTAACAATGAGATACAGCTCAAGGAAGAGTCTGGTGGGACAGATCTGTGTCATACAGTAAATAAAAACAAGCAAGTAAAACAACATGGAAAAAGGTAGCCATTATCATGTGGATAAGTACAATGAAAACCAACAATTGCTCAAATGAAATAAATGGAACAGTTCACAGGTTCCAAGTGGTACAGGAACCACAGGTAACTCAGTATATTTCCTTTGAGTCCAATGACAAGAATATACATTAACAGAGAAGAAAGGTATAAAGAAGAATTACTTGGCAGAGAGTATGGGACTCATTCCAAGAGGGTTAGAGTTCAAATGAGTTGGAAAACTCAGAGATATCATATAAAAGAAAAAGAGGATTTAGGAAAGGAAGACAAAGTTTCCAAGATAGGAATAAAACCTTGAAGAAACCCTGCTGACTAGAGTCCCATCCCCACTGAAAATGTGCAATGCAGCCTGCATCCCAATGACATTTAGATTGGGAAATGTACCAAATCAGAGTGTGAGGTTGAATTATGAGAATGAGAATGATGAAACAACAATTTGCTGTAGAGAACATGAAATAGTATTTTACACTGTTAATTCAATTGGTACATCAAAGGCAAAGGAGACTATTATCCTGATACAAGCCTGAATTTATTTTGGCATGAATTAGGGCAGTGATTGAGAAGTGAAGAGCCAGGAGTGAAAAGATGTGGTGGTTTGAAAGTAGAGAGACAAAGAGCAACAACTATTTAGAAGAGAGGGCCACCAAAGAAAAGTAAAGGACAATCCATTCTGATGTCCAAATGGTGGGTTCTTCTACTGTTGAACAATAGTTCAGGAGAAGAAGCATATTTAGTCATTTTCTTATCTTTGAGATGAGACAGGCACAATCAGTGAACAGTCCTTACAAATAATAATGAAAATGGAACCTATAGACTTTGAGTTGTATTTAAAGTAAAGGAGAAAGATCTTTAACTTTTAACCATTCATATATCCTAGAGATCTACTGTCTGCTTCAGTCCAAGTGTGATGAGGAGATGCTAGCATGACATCTGTTCATTCAGGTTGTACAATTCACATTTCCATAATTATGGGATGAGTTCTATCCAGTACCAAAATAGAAACTGAAATGAGGATGCCTTACTGTAGAAACATATTCAATGCATGATTCTTTTATTTGCATATGCATACTTATTATATGATTCATGTATGTAGATAAATACAAATAGCATGAATCATACATGAAAACAACATATATAAACTTGACTAGCAAAGTTAAATATAGATTAGCTATATTGAAAAGAGAAAAAAATAAGAATAATTTTAGTAATATTATACGATTTGATATATTTAAACATTTTTATTTCAATATGTAATTAATGAGTATGATTTCAATACTAATACATATTTTACTACGTCTTTGAAAGGTTGACCATATTTTGTCCTTGGAAATGTTCTGTTTCTAGTCAGCCACATGTTAAATGCTCAATAGCTATATGTGGGTACCCAACTTAACAGTGAAAATTTTCAATCAAATCTTTCTAAAAATTCTATTAACAGAATCAGGAAAATCAAAGAAAAGATACAAGTGTTAACACAACATGAAAATTTAAGTGTAAATTAGACAGAGGTACATGTGAGTAACCAAAGTAGAACTTCATACCTATGGAAAAAATTAAGTGATTCATTTTGAAAAGCACTCCTCCATTAGGTATTCCTAATAAATTATAAACCTATTTTCTTTCATCCAATTAATATCAAATATAAATATCTAGATGGTAGCAGCTGCATGCTTCCTTCCTTACAAAGACAAAACAAAGATGCAAATTACATGAAATGTTAAAAGACAATGAGAGTCATTAGAGGGATGGCAGGAAAGCTACAGTCCAATCCACCAGAAACGGGGGAAAGGGAGGTGATGCAGGAGAAGAGAGAGAGCCCCACACTTACAAAGAGTTGCTTTATGAATCATGGGTCCAGCACTGCTGCCAAAACAGGCTGTATAACTCCAGCACTACGGAGGCTGAGTAGGAGGATTCTAAATGCAGTCTGGGATAGACAGCAATAGCCTGTCTAAAATATCAAAACTCTTGAATGTATAAGAGAAAATAATTTTAGGAATGATATGTAGGGCTCAGAACAACCCATAGGCCAAAAACTGCATGTTGCAAATGTGTAGAAGGAAACCTAAGAGTAAATCTTTGTGATTTTGTGTCAGGAGCTGGTTTCTTAAAAGACTTCTAAAGCATAAACAACAAAAGGAAATAAAGGGGGACTGGATTTCAGTAAAATTAAAAGTGTTTGATAATTCAAGGACATTATCAAGGACATTATAAAGAAATTCACAGAATAGAGCAATATTTTAATTTGAATCACATGCATTTATTAACTCTCAAGCTCAATACAAAAGGTCAATTTTAAAATAGTGAGCATGTGAATAGACATTTTGTAAGGAAGTTTCTCAAATGGAAAATAAGCAAATGAAAAAGCTGTTCATGATCATTAGCCCAGGGTGAAGTAGAAATCAACTAAAGAACATAGCACTTCTCAGCGCTCATCATGGCTGCCATAAAAAAAAATGGGGCTGGGCTGATAGCTCAGAAGGTAAAGTGCTTCCATTGCAAACAAGTAGACCTGCACTGGACCCCCAGAACCCACATAAGGAAGCTGAGTATGGTAGCATGCACTCTTCACCTCAGGGTTAGGCTGGCAGAGACAGCAGGGTACTTGGTAAGTTTCAGGTTCAGTAAGAGACCCTGCCTCAAAGTACAGGTGGAGAGCTCTGAGGTACAGTACAAGTGTGCATACACACACATGCACATGAGAGAGGTTCAGGAACAGCATGTTTTGGAGATGATGGGAGAATCTGGGAATCACAGATACTGCTAGTAGAAGGCCGTATAGCTTAGGTTTAGAAAAAAGAGATTATTACTCCTTCAAAAGGTAAAGTTGCCAAGTGACTCAACAATTACTGGAGACATATGTTAGCAGAAACAGAACTCATATATGAATGTTCATAGNATCATTATTAGTAGAAACAATCCAGTGTCCCACATCGGATGATTGATAAATTACATAGTATATAATTTTGTAATGGAATAATACAGCAGGTCAGTAAGTAATGAGCTACTTACATATGTCAGTGTGGACAGCTTAGGACAAGGAGTTTGGGCACTGTGTGGCCTATTGTCCCTGACTTCTCTCCTTTCACAAAACATTTCCATCATTGGATTGCTTATCAGTAATTCATTATTTTTTGTATCTGAAATAGTGTGTTAAAAGGAAGAAGCAGGGGACAAAGGCCATGCAATGTCTAAGTTCATGGATATGAAATGTCCACACTAGCAAATCAAATCTGATAAGTTGTGGTCAAATAAAGCTATACAGATAAGCTAAGAAATGATTTAAATTAGCAGAGATATGTTGNAAGATATTTGTTTACACTGTGTGAAGATGTGTCACTGTGGTTAGTTTAATAAAGAGATGAATGGTCAATTGTAGGCAGCAGAGGATAAGTGGGACTTCCAGGGAGGGAGAGGAACTTGGGATGAATCTAGGCACGTGAGAGACAGCAGTGAGACATTGACAGAGACAGACATACAGAATGGAAGAAAGGTATAAATCCATGTGGCGAACATAGATTAATAAAAGCAGGTTAATTTAAGTTATGAGAACTAGTTGGGAACAAGCTAAGCAAAAGGCCACATTTTCATAACTAATAATAAGTCTCCATGTCATTATTGGGGGGCTGGAAGGCCAAGAAAGTCCAACTACCGAGATAAATAGAAATTATTTAAATTAGCAGAGATAAATAGATAAAAGAACAACACTATTAAATAACAGCAGTGAATTCAGTGAGAATAATCTGCAGAAGACAATGAGAAAAATACACGAGAAATGAGACATTATATTCTAAGAACTATCAATCTGAGAATCAGATGATTTATAGTTAAAGCTGTGACAATCAGACCATGTATCAGGAACTTGTCTGGGACCTCCACTATCTCCAAAACTGATCAGGAGTGGTACTGTCCTCAAGAGCCTGCATTACCCATGTAGCTTCCGGAGCATGAGATCTAGGCAATGGGATCAGAACTGGAGAATGTGATCAGAGTCCAAATTCCCCCAGGAAGATTTTTATACACCTTTGAATTAGACAACCCTCTTGGAAGTCTAGAAACCTGGAAATGTTCCTATTTGCCTCTCTCACATTTTATCGAACCACTTTTGATCAAAGTGATTATCAGTGTAGCCTCAGCGTTTCAAAGGATTATAAGAGATGGTGTCTACTTATGCATGGGACTGTACTTTAGCTTGAAAAGATGGCAAGATGTGCTGACAGACAGACAGACAGCTTAACTTGACTTTAGTCCCTCCTTTTTCAGTTCTGGCATGGTTTCTTTTGCTGTGATAAACACCACAACCAAAAGTAACTTGGGGAGGAAAGGGACTTGTACATTACAGTCCATCATCTAGGGGAGCCAAGGTAGAAACTCAAAACAGAGGTTTAAACAGAAACCACAGAGAAATGTTGCTCATTGGCTGCTCCTCCACACCTGTTCAGCTAGCTTTCCTCTACAACCCNCTGCTGACAGTGGGCCAGGCTCTTCTGTATCAGTTAGCAATTAAGACAATGCCTCACAGACAGTCCCACCGTCCAGCTGAGATTCCTTCAGATAACTCTGGGCTGTGACAAGTTGACAGCTGAAACTAACGGGGAACTATTCTTTCCTCGCCAACATTTACCGCACACAGTGTTTCAGTCCATCCCAGCACTGCCTCTAGTCAGAAAGAAGATGCATACACATTTTCATGAAGAAACATGGATGAACCTATCATGTGCACAAAATTCTCATCTATGAATTAGGAAAATACTCGACATTTGTCATTTATAGTAATGATTTAAAGAACTGATTCAAATTAGTTAATGTTAACGGAAAAGAGGAGATCTAGGTGGAGGGAGACGAGACCTGTAGGAGAAGCTGAATATGGTGAGTGGGCGTAAGCAACTTGGATACATAAAAGGAGTCTACACACACAGCAAGGAGTCAGGGCTGAGGATACAGAATCCAGTGCCAGAATGTCTGGGCTCACTTTAAAGGTCGACTGCTGTTGCCAGGAGTGCTCCATGCAATAGCCACATAAAAGGGTTGTGGTAAGGACTAAATTTGATAGGTACAGGTGGATTGAAGAGGTTAATAGATTTAAGGTGCCTGCAACTACACTTTATGCATTTTAGGTTTGCCATAGTTAAAAGTAAAATCCATTTCATAAAAGAGATACAAAAATATTGCATTGTCTAAACAGTTGCTAAGACTCCAGGAAGTTATTATGCTAGGAAGCAACTATACAAATAGAAACATGTTAAAATTTAAATACAGTCTTAGATGAACTCAAAAGGTGCATTATCAGTTTTCCTAATATTTGTCTACATTCTTCTATTCACCCCACCTGTGCTCTCCTCTTCAAAATTGGTGTGGAGAAGTTAATAATAAAGTGAGTAATAATCCGCAAATCCTCCTGTACCTCTGAGTTCTTCACTGTATCTGGTTACAATTACAGACTTGAATCATGTATCCATTTAATCCTTAGTGATATACCTAGTTTTATTCATACACAATTATTTAGAACTATATATTCTAACTATTGAAAAAGACACAAAATCTAAAAGTTACTATGCTATTAATATCTATATGAATCTGGTACAAGATTTTAAAATATGTTGTACTTGAAGTCCTTTTTAACACTTTTCAGCAAACATAAGTATGATGAATACAAAAACTCTTAAAGCTCTGCTTTCTATGAAAAGTAGCAATCTCTGCTTCAGCCACCACCTTCACCAACGCCAACAGAATGATAGCTCATGTAATATTACTGCACTACTGTTCTGACTCACAGAGACATTAACTTGCATGACAATATTAGAGAATAGATTAAATGAACCAGAGGCCATTAAAAAAATCACACTTAACCCTCTTAATTAAACACATAGTAGCACATTCTGAAGTTCAGACAGGAAGTTCTACTGGCAACAGACCAGAAGAGGAATGAGCTGGAAGCTCGTGGACTGGCTCACATCACTTCACACTAAACCTTAGTGCACGTGAATGCTCTCTTTATCTGGCCCGCTATTCTTCACACAACATTACAACACCTGCCGAAATACATGGGGAGCTCATTTTACTATTCTTTTCTCTTTACATTTATTCACTGTCACTTTTATCTGTGGTTCAGAATCTCACTGTAATAGACTTGATTATTAAGATACTTGTAAAAGGATTCATTTTAACGTTTATTGAGAACTTGCTATATTCAAGGGAGTATATTTAGCTTATTTTAAAATTTTTACTGATATTTATTTGTGTGTGCATGTGTGTGTATGTGTGTGTGTTTGTGTGTGCATGTGCAACAGCTGATGTGTAGTCAGAGGGCAGTCTGAGGGAGTAAGTTCTTTCCTTCCACCATGTGGGGCCTGGGAATCAAACTCATGTTGTTAGGCTTGGTAGCAGATGCCTGCAGCTAANTACAGAATGGAAGAAAGGTATAAATCCATGTGGCGAACATAGATTAATAAAAGCAGGTTAATTTAAGTTATGAGAACTAGTTGGGAACAAGCTAAGCAAAAGGCCACATTTTCATAACTAATAATAAGTCTCCATGTCATTATTGGGGGGCTGGAAGGCCAAGAAAGTCCAACTACCGAGATAAATAGAAATTATTTAAATTAGCAGAGATAAATAGATAAAAGAACAACACTATTAAATAACAGCAGTGAATTCAGTGAGAATAATCTGCAGAAGACAATGAGAAAAATACACGAGAAATGAGACATTATATTCTAAGAACTATCAATCTGAGAATCAGATGATTTATAGTTAAAGCTGTGACAATCAGACCATGTATCAGGAACTTGTCTGGGACCTCCACTATCTCCAAAACTGATCAGGAGTGGTACTGTCCTCAAGAGCCTGCATTACCCATGTAGCTTCCGGAGCATGAGATCTAGGCAATGGGATCAGAACTGGAGAATGTGATCAGAGTCCAAATTCCCCCAGGAAGATTTTTATACACCTTTGAATTAGACAACCCTCTTGGAAGTCTAGAAACCTGGAAATGTTCCTATTTGCCTCTCTCACATTTTATCGAACCACTTTTGATCAAAGTGATTATCAGTGTAGCCTCAGCGTTTCAAAGGATTATAAGAGATGGTGTCTACTTATGCATGGGACTGTACTTTAGCTTGAAAAGATGGCAAGATGTGCTGACAGACAGACAGACAGCTTAACTTGACTTTAGTCCCTCCTTTTTCAGTTCTGGCATGGTTTCTTTTGCTGTGATAAACACCACAACCAAAAGTAACTTGGGGAGGAAAGGGACTTGTACATTACAGTCCATCATCTAGGGGAGCCAAGGTAGAAACTCAAAACAGAGGTTTAAACAGAAACCACAGAGAAATGTTGCTCATTGGCTGCTCCTCCACACCTGTTCAGCTAGCTTTCCTCTACAACCCNCTGCTGACAGTGGGCCAGGCTCTTCTGTATCAGTTAGCAATTAAGACAATGCCTCACAGACAGTCCCACCGTCCAGCTGAGATTCCTTCAGATAACTCTGGGCTGTGACAAGTTGACAGCTGAAACTAACGGGGAACTATTCTTTCCTCGCCAACATTTANCGCACACAGTGTTTCAGTCCATCCCAGCACTGCCTCTAGTCAGAAAGAAGATGCATACACATTTTCATGAAGAAACATGGATGAACCTATCATGTGCACAAAATTCTCATCTATGAATTAGGAAAATACTCGACATTTGTCATTTATAGTAATGATTTAAAGAACTGATTCAAATTAGTTAATGTTAACGGAAAAGAGGAGATCTAGGTGGAGGGAGACGAGACCTGTAGGAGAAGCTGAATATGGTGAGTGGGCGTAAGCAACTTGGATACATAAAAGGAGTCTACACACACAGCAAGGAGTCAGGGCTGAGGATACAGAATCCAGTGCCAGAATGTCTGGGCTCACTTTAAAGGTCGACTGCTGTTGCCAGGAGTGCTCCATGCAATAGCCACATAAAAGGGTTGTGGTAAGGACTAAATTTGATAGGTACAGGTGGATTGAAGAGGTTAATAGATTTAAGGTGCCTGCAACTACACTTTATGCATTTTAGGTTTGCCATAGTTAAAAGTAAAATCCATTTCATAAAAGAGATACAAAAATATTGCATTGTCTAAACAGTTGCTAAGACTCCAGGAAGTTATTATGCTAGGAAGCAACTATACAAATAGAAACATGTTAAAATTTAAATACAGTCTTAGATGAACTCAAAAGGTGCATTATCAGTTTTCCTAATATTTGTCTACATTCTTCTATTCACCCCACCTGTGCTCTCCTCTTCAAAATTGGTGTGGAGAAGTTAATAATAAAGTGAGTAATAATCCGCAAATCCTCCTGTACCTCTGAGTTCTTCACTGTATCTGGTTACAATTACAGACTTGAATCATGTATCCATTTAATCCTTAGTGATATACCTAGTTTTATTCATACACAATTATTTAGAACTATATATTCTAACTATTGAAAAAGACACAAAATCTAAAAGTTACTATGCTATTAATATCTATATGAATCTGGTACAAGATTTTAAAATATGTTGTACTTGAAGTCCTTTTTAACACTTTTCAGCAAACATAAGTATGATGAATACAAAAACTCTTAAAGCTCTGCTTTCTATGAAAAGTAGCAATCTCTGCTTCAGCCACCACCTTCACCAACGCCAACAGAATGATAGCTCATGTAATATTACTGCACTACTGTTCTGACTCACAGAGACATTAACTTGCATGACAATATTAGAGAATAGATTAAATGAACCAGAGGCCATTAAAAAAATCACACTTAACCCTCTTAATTAAACACATAGTAGCACATTCTGAAGTTCAGACAGGAAGTTCTACTGGCAACAGACCAGAAGAGGAATGAGCTGGAAGCTCGTGGACTGGCTCACATCACTTCACACTAAACCTTAGTGCACGTGAATGCTCTCTTTATCTGGCCCGCTATTCTTCACACAACATTACAACACCTGCCGAAATACATGGGGAGCTCATTTTACTATTCTTTTCTCTTTACATTTATTCACTGTCACTTTTATCTGTGGTTCAGAATCTCACTGTAATAGACTTGATTATTAAGATACTTGTAAAAGGATTCATTTTAACGTTTATTGAGAACTTGCTATATTCAAGGGAGTATATTTAGCTTATTTTAAAATTTTTACTGATATTTATTTGTGTGTGCATGTGTGTGTATGTGTGTGTGTTTGTGTGTGCATGTGCAACAGCTGATGTGTAGTCAGAGGGCAGTCTGAGGGAGTAAGTTCTTTCCTTCCACCATGTGGGGCCTGGGAATCAAACTCATGTTGTTAGGCTTGGTAGCAGATGCCTGCAGCTAANGCTGAGCTCTTGACAGACCATGTTAAAGTTTTAAAATAATTTTTAAGTTGAATAGCATTAGGGACTATTTATANATTTTATATTTAGAGGATGACATTTTAATTTAAATACCAAAGANGATAACACATCCTTAAAAAGGCCACACTAGAAAATGGAGCATGTCTGCTAGTTGATAATGGCTGATATAAATAGTTCATTGTTGTTATTGTTTTATGTTATTTTAAGTGGTATTAGAAGCAATTGTTCAGAATATCTTCATTTTCTTATTTCAACAAAAAGTGGAAATAGTTTTTGTATATGCGATCTATTGTACAGGTTTCAAATTCGATTAAATATATCAACTTTACACAAAGCCAAATGTATGAAAAGGGATCTTTTAAAAAAAACTTTATTTGAGAAAGGAAGAGACTTATAACAGAAAGCAAGAAGGGAAACATACAAACAATATATTTACAACACAAAACAAGATATCACCTCCAAGGGTGTAAATCATAATAAATACAGTAGATCTTAGAAGAGACATTTTTCAATTAAATCTAAGGTTAGTTATGTCCAGCTTTTCGTTTTACTGGNTCCAGGTAGTTTCTTGACTAAATTCAAAGACTATCAAATTCAAACAATTACGTCCACCAAATGTACTGATGAAGTTCTCTCAAATGACATTATAAAAAATAGGTTTTTTTTGTTTGTGATCACATATCTTTGAAGTAATATTATACAAAAGTCTGCTCAGCCACGTGTTCCTCCCCAAATAAAATGTGTTTTAAAAGATGCACTATCCCTTTTTTTTTATGAGATTGAAAAAGGAATTTGAAGAAAATGAATATTTATGAGATGGAAAAATATACAATTTTATCTTAGGCATGCCATATTTTTAATGCAAAACAACNGACAAAAGTCATTTTAATATGAAGGAATATATTAACCCAAACATATTGATGATAGGGAGAGTTACCTATTAGAAATAGTTGTCAAATTATCAGAAGGACTTTCATTANGTGGAAAAACTTTTAACTTTCTAACTCTAGTTATGTTAATTTAATTCAAATGGAGACTTTTTAAAAAAGGATAATGTATCTTTAGCAGGAACATTTTAAAAGAAATAGTTTTAAATGTCACAGCAAAATGTAAACAACACGTGCTATTAACATACAGTTGAGCAATGTCTATATTTGGCAAAAGTGCTATATCTCCTTGAAACAGGATGCTACACCTTGAAATCAAGAAATAAAAATATTTTAATAGAAAAAAAAACTCATGAAGATTCTAGGTCAATTTGGATTATCCATATTAAAGGGGTCTCAATACAGCATACATTTAACTAGCTTAACAAAAGTAAACCCATAAAAGAAGGCAAACATATCAAAAAAGAATATGAAGGAAATCTTCTGGCAAATAGCTTCCGTAAGGGCTTCCCTATTCATGGTGTGATTTTCCTAGACAATAAATCAATTCATAGTACACCTTTTAAAAACAGAAAGAGTAGAACACTATCCTTGGATTCTTTCTCCTACATTCCCCAGTACATGAATCACTTGGACTTCCTGTTTCCACAAGACATTTCCTGTCCCCTCACAGAATGGCTTTTCTGTAGAACAGCAGGAACCTGACAAAGAACTGACTTAAATAAACATTATCTCTGTTGCCTTCAAAGTTGTTTGTATTTTTATAGCATCAAAGGACATAGTCCTTCTGAAGGTGTGTCACATACAAGCAGATTTTTCTGTTAAACCCAACATTCAGATTTTTTTTTTATTTGTCAAAATGATATGGTATATACCATGGAACTGTATGCAAGAGATTCTAATGATATCAAGTATAAACATGAGTCACCCTCCTGTAAAGCTAGTTTTAATCTGATATCAGGTGGTAATTATACTACATTTTCTGCAGCTGTGCATACATCGCAGCTCTGCTTGGACCACAGTGCTGCATGTTACTGCTCACCAACATTTGCATCAGTTCCATTTGATCTTTTTCAGTACACAATGTCAGCAAATTACACAAGGTTTAAGACATGTGCAATGCTGTGTCAGACATAATGTAATGTTCAAAACAGAACTTCAGTTTTCATCTCTACTTAAAACCACCTGAATTGATAAGACTTTCAGTTGTATTCTACACAATAACCTAGAGCTACTGGCATGGTAACCACATTTCTACTTAACAAAAAAAGAGAGGAAAAGGGGGTGGGGAGGGGCAGACTACCTTCAACAGTGTTCAAGACTATGGTATGATACAGTATGTACAGTTGTATGAAAAATGAATTCTATATGTTAAAAAACATCGTATCTAATAGAATACTTCATTGATCAGGCTGGGAGACTATATTCTGTACTCATAGACCTCAGCAGGTAAAACTAAAAACAACAATGAGTTCATTTTCTCTAGAAGTAACTGTTGTANCAGGCTTTGAGGTGGATTTAAAGCCTATTAATTATCTGGATATTATAGAGCACAATTTTAGTGTAACAGGTTTGTTCTTACCAGTGAAGGTTCAATGAAACCTTGATATCCATACCCATTCAGAGATCAGTATAGAGTGATCTTTATATAGAAAAAAATCATTTTACCTGTTTTAAAATTCTTAAACACTAAAATCAGAGATATATGATGATAGGAAATGATAACTATTTAGCAAAATCTGCAACACATTTATGTTCAAATAATGACTTTAATTACAAATCCTGGAGCTAAATCTTTGCCTATTACCTGTTGCATAAAAGCAGCCTGCTCCCCACATTCCATTTCCTGAATCTGAGCATCTTCATCGCTGTCCACTGGTTCCTCCTTGACCTTCACAGCCCCAACTTGTCCCAATGTGTCATCCACACAAGTACTGCTGTTGCTCCTGGTGCTGTTGTCGATAGAGGTTGCTCTGTCTTCCATGGACTGGTCCCCCTGAAGCTCCTCCTCTGCTTCTTCCAGGTGGCTGCCTGGTTGCTTCAGCTGTTCAATAGATTTCGAAAGCAGCTAGAAGAGAGTGGTCAGGGGTTCAAAGGTCAATAGTCCTTGATGTAACAGATTCAAGTTATACTCTCATTGTAAATAACTCAACATGAGCTAGAAAATGCTGGAAATGTTAGGGGGCAAAGGTAAGTAAACCATGTCCATAGAAGCTACAAAACTTTCACAAGGACATATTTCACAAGTCTACTCAATATAAATAAACTTGAAATAATACTTTTCTCAAGAAAGGATGAAGTTAGTGTAGAAACCCTTCAAACTCACATTTCAGTAAATCTTATCTGCTATAAAATCTCCAACATAAATGGTAGTAGTGCTTTATAACTAATTTTCTAGTACCCATATGATCAAATTATGACAGTATTTCTGAAATAAAATTGTAAGACACAGAAATATTCATTGTGGAATTCTGAAGTTTAAAATGGTCAATGATCTTTACCATTTGGAAGGGCATAATATTTTATCAGTGGACTCCAACAAAACTAAATAAGGAGTAAACAAGGAATTAGATTACAAATAAAACATTATTTAGATATTTTAGATATTTGGCTAGGTCAATACATGTGTAACTAGTTGGCCAACCATCCTAGTTAGCAGCATATGTATAATGTGACCACAGAAACCAAAACTACTTTTCTTTTTTTTCCTGCATAAAATTTTAGTTTAGCTGGGTGGTGGTGGCGCATGCCTTTAATCCCAGCACTTGGGAGGCAGAGGCAGGCAGATCTATGTGAGTACAAGGCCAGCCTGGTCCACAGAGGAAGCTCCAGGACAGGCTCCAAAGCTACACAGAAAAACCCTGTCTCGAACAAAAAACAACAAAAAAAAATTGGTTTAACTCATATTCACATATATCTAGGTTTAAAAATCTAAACATGGTTTAATGTTTGAATAAAAAATTACTCAAACTTTGAAGGGCAACCTCTTTATACTCACAATGACATCTTTAGATGTCATGTGGTTCATCCATCTCAAGCAGCCCTGAACATGATGCTACATCCCATAAATTTGACTAGACGGATGTATATTGGGAGTTTTCATTATTTTTTCAACAATTATTTATTTAGTGCCAATTTAGGATAAAGCCACTGCTAATGATTGGAAAGTCTGGTATGCCTTCTTCCTACAAGCCCAGGTTTTAGTGCATTACAAAGGAGTAAGACAGTTAAATTCTGATCTCACTTTTATGTGTCAAACATTTTATTTTTATATATAACAAAAACATTAAAGAATAAGCTCTGGCTGGGCAGTGGCGCACGCCTTTAATCCCAGCACTTGGGAGGCAGAGGCAGGCGATCTCGTGAGTTTGAGGTTTGAGGCCAGCCTGGGCTACCAAGTGAGTTCCAGGAAAGGCTCCAAAGCTACACAGAGAAACCCTGTCTTGAAAACCAAAAAAAAA
>LZPO01028366.1:21600-35614 GCA_001675575.1 Neotoma lepida | reverse complement strand
CTCACCTGTGCAGCACAGTAGAGCCAATCCTGTTGGCAGAGGTGGGTGAGCCAGCCCCAAAGTTGTGAGCATGAGAGAGCTGTCCCCATTACTCCTGTCATGTGTGGCATGGGCAAGGGAGAGATGCCCTCCCNCTCCCCCCACCCATCAATGCCTGAGGCAGGTGGGAGAGCTGGTCCTGAGCTCCTAAGAGTGGGAGAGCTGGCATTGCCCCTCATCAGCTGCAACACTCAGGAGAATGGCCCCTATGTCACATCTGGGCAACACAGTTGAGCTCACCCTGAAAGTGTGGATATGGGAGATCTGACTCTGAGGACATGAAAGCACGAGAATGCCCAACCCCCCAAAAGCTGCAAAGGGTGAACTCACCAGGACGATGCAGGAGAGCTCACCCTGGTGGTGAGAACAAGGAAGAGCCGGCAGGCTGACCAACCCTGCAACTACCCAGGCCCAGAACTAGGGTTATGTGTTGGCCACCCATAGTGGATACCCCATCTGTGATATGCTGGAGCATGTGAAGCCACTGGTCCTGCAGACCCAAAGCTGCAGGATTTCCACAACACAAGGCAACAGCGGGAAAACCAAGAAGAATTCCAGTGAGGGCCCAGCATCGATAGTGTAGCAGAAGCCAGAGGCCTCCCTCGAACCAGACCAATGACTCTTTGCAATGCATACTTGCAAGTAAAGATATATGGACAAAAGGATTTACTGTGTGACTCACTGCGTCACATTACAGCTTCCATGATGAGATTGATTTTTTTCCTTCTCTTTTTTTTTTGTCCTCTTAAATTTTATTTTATTTTATTTTTTTGAGGGGGTGTTGGAAGGGCACAGGGTGTATACAAAGAGACAGGGAAATGATTGGGATGGAGATGCATGATGTGAAAGACACAAAGAAAAACATTTGAAAAAAAAAAGCATGTCTGAAAATGGCCACTGCAGTTTGGTTGGGGTTAACTGGACTCCTCATTGCCCTCCTTCACATGTCCCAAAGGTTGCTCAGGTCCTTGATGCACCAACTTCTGTCACATTCATTTCTTTCTTATCCTTAACACATTGTACACTAGGCTAAGGTGTATATCATTTGAACTAGCAAATGCAACTCAAATGTTATTTCCAAGGGGGTCTTGTTGGTATAAAAGAAGTTCCTGGAGCTCCAAGCTTTTCTCCATCACTCTGGTGATCCTTTGCTTGAAATCCACTCTCTGGCTGTCTAAAAATTATTTTAATAGTGGTACCATATGGTCTTCCCAAGGCAACCATGTATAGGATGGTGCTTTAGACTCTCAGCAGACAGAGCGAAGGCCCCTGTCATGATCCTGAACAAGGAGCATAGAGTAAAATACCATCTCCCCTCTGAGCTCTTATGTGAAACTTGAGGGCTCCCAAAAGTAAGAAGCAGCTGCTGCTGAGTGAAGGAATGCCACTTACAGGAGAGGCCCTTCATGTAAACAGGTGCCAGTGGCTCTTTGGAGCTATTGGCCAAAATGTCCCAAAGTGATTCAAGGCAGGGGTTAGATTAGTGCCAGGCATGATGCCTGTGGGAGACAAGATTCTCAAGTTGCTCTAGCTGGAGTCACTGTTGATTATACAGGTTGGGACATGCTTGTCCACTCTGCAGAGCCCCCCACTCTTCTTTGCTCCCAATTGCTCAGCCCCTTTCACCCTTCTGCTCACCTGGTTGCCCTCCCCTCTCATATCTTTCTTCTTATCCCCCTTCATTCTTTTTCTGTCTTCCTCTGCTTCAGGTACTCAGGTGTCTAAACAGATCATGCTAGCCAAGATGGTAGAAACCTTCACATCCGTAGTTGAAAACTTACTCGTCTCTACTGTTAGCAAAGCAGAACTACTTAGTAGTGGGACATTGCATAATAGGAAATGCTTTACAANATTGGCACTATTACTCCTGTTACTGGAAAATGTACTGTTCTAAGTGATAAATTTTGCTGAGACCAAACTACAGTTCCTAATCTGTAGATTTCAAATGTTCTAGTACCTAACCTTGAAAGTATACTGTAGGACAGATAAATATATTGAGATGAAACATTTTTTAATTATTCATAAGCAAAGAATTGCACTGACATTACATAATACTATGATTAAATGAATTTTGGATGCTACCACCTGAAACAGTGGGTCTCGATGCTGGTGAAACCTTAGAATACCCTGGGGGACTTTTAGGATGCAGAAGCCTGGGTACCACTTGTCCTCATCTTCCATCCTTCTCTCTAGATTACAGTCTGTGGAGTCTAGTGGGGGGCTACCACATTCTTTACGGGTCCTCCAGGTGACTCGGAACTGAAAAGTGCTGTGCCTAAAGCATGCAGTGGACCCAAGGTTAGTAGAAACTCGATCTGAAATCCAGAAATGCACTTATTTCTGAGCATCTAGAACCCTAAGGTGTGTTTGACTTAAAACCTGTACATTTTCTTTGTAGCTTCCCCATAGNTTCCCCATATCAGCANTAGCCACTCAGGGTCCCCTGACTCCCCTTTCCCAAGTTGATCCAGCATATACCATCCCTCTGTGCTTAGCCTTTGATTCATGAATGTATGTCTCTAATCTGATGAAAATGTATCCAAGATAACAGAAACATTTTTATAGAGCCAGGGAAAGAAAGAGGGATATAGGCTTCCACTTCTGGGGAAGATCCTCTTTCCTAATAGTCTTTTAGGTTAAGTTGTTCTTTCAAAGACTTTTATATCAAGGATTGTTTTCTTAGAAAACATAGTCTCAACTTTAAACTCTCATTGTGAAGGTAACATCATTTCCCCTGCCTTAGTTTTATACTCCACTCTGTATTCTTATCTTGAAGATTAACAGCCTTTTTTCTCTCACTATAAACCTCTGAGTAATTTCACTTTCCTCTTCAACTTTCTCTAAGCAAAGCTGTCAGCTATAAAATTGTAAAAATGTTCCAGAAATAGGATGCAATTCATGCATTTTGTCCACCCAGATTGCTTTGTTATGTCCTTATTCATTTTTAAAACCTACATACAATTTGGTTAACTGTAAGAGAAAGATGCCAAGGAAGTTCTATAAAGTCTTCTTTGTAGATTAAAGTTTTTCAGAACACACTTTAGCCATTAAATGTGCTGCTTAAAGGAAATAGACACACACACAGGCACACATGCCCATACACACACACATGCACACACAAGTACACGTGTACATGCACACAACACAGGCACACAGGCACGTGCGCACACTTGCACACATACACATACAGGCATATACACATACAGACATATACACATAGGCATATGCCCACACACAGAGGCACAGTGTGCACACACATAGGCACACAGGCATATATGCACACATGCACATACACACAGAGGCACACACACACACAGGCTTTCAGAAAATTTAGTGAAGTTGCACCTTCATGGCTGATATTTTTCCAGTATAAATTCAGAATTAAAACTCTCTACAAACTGTGTCACTTTGCAAATGATAGGGACAAACTATTAACTTGTAAGCAAAATCTGGGGGATTTTATATTTTAATAATTCATTTCTGTTGGTGCCTCCAGAGCATTCTGTCAGGATTGGTAAATCAAGTCTGTCCAAAATAACCTGAAGGATTTTCAGAAGTGGCCTGGAAGNTAACATAAGGANGTAATTAAAGAAAAAATATTGTCAAATCAGATTTCCTTCATTTGTGGGATTTCATAAGCTTTGAAAGATAGTATAATAAAGCCATTCAGAGGTGGGCTTTGGGGGCTGACAGGATTCCAAATCTCCATACCACCCATTGGCTTTTTAACCTTGAAAAATACTTAAGCACTTGAATTCTCATTTGTCATCAGATTGAAGTATGTATCTTAGAGGCTTGTGGATGTTAAATGATGTACCCACACAAACTATTTTATACAGTGCCCCATACAAATAAATAAAAAGACACACATGGAATGAGCATGGTTAATTAAAGTCACTACTATTATTATCATTACTAATACCAATCAGTAATATTGTACAACATTGCAACTAAATCTTTTATTTAAAGTAGATACATCATATAACCTAGCTTGCTTTCATGGAGAAACCTTGATATGTTGTTGTTTTTAAAATTTTTTAAGTTAATTTGTTCTTTGAAAGTTTCATAAATGTATACAACACATTCCAGTCACACTCGTTCTTCTGCCCTCCTTTTTCTCCTTTCATTCCCACTCCCCTCCTTACCTCCTGCTACCCATTCCCCCTCTTTACCCTTCTTCTTCCCACCAGCCCATTTTCTTACCAAGTCCCCATCCCATGTGTTTTGTTTTTGCTTTACAACATACTGAATTTAACTAGGGATTCACATGGGCGTGGGAGTGAAGCTGTCCACTAGAGCAGGAGTCACTCACTACTAGTGGATCTATCAATCACTGAAGATAATGACTCCTCTCCCAGTAGCCTTGACTGCCACTAGCCGGCTTGAGCTGTATGGAGCCCCATACTCAAGCATCACTGAACGTTTACTGGTTCAGTCTTGCATAGTCCTCATACAGGCAACCAATCTGAAAACAGAAAGTCCTGGTCTGTTCCTATGAGTTGAAACATTGTTTCAAAGTCTCAGGTCTTTGTTGACATCCTTCATCCATTTGGAGTTGAGTTTGTTCAAAGGGATCTAGTTTTATTCTTCTACATGTTGATANCAAATTTTCCCAGCATCATTTTTGAAGATGATGTCTTTTCTCCAGTATGTGTTTTTGAAATCTTTTGGCAAAAATTGGGTGGCTGAGTTGTGTGGATCCTCTATTCTATACCATTGATATATGTATCTGCTTCTCTGCCAATACCATACTGTTTTATTAGTATGGCTCTTAATTATAACGAGATCAGGTATGGCAATACCTCCTATGGTTTTTTTTTTTTTAATTTAGGACTGTTTGGACTATCCTTGGTCATTTTCCTGTTATATAAATTTTGCATTGTTTTTCTGTCTGTGAGAAATAGTACTAGAATTTTGATTGCTATTGCATTGAATCTGTAGGTTGTTTTGGTAGAATAATCATTTTTACTATAGTAAATCTTCTGATCCATGAGCATAAGATGTCTTTCAGTCTCTTAGCATCTTCCTCAGTTTCTTCCTTCAGTGTCTTACAGTTTTCATTATTAAGGTCTTTCATTTCTTTGATTAGGTTTCCATATATTTATTTTTTTATTTTTGTGACCATTGTAAATGAGATTGTTTTCCTGATTTCTTGTTTAGGGTGTTTGTCATTAGTGTGTATGAAGGCTACTGATTTTAAAAATGTTTCTTAAAATTTAAAATTTCTTTTAGATTATATTTATTTTATTTTCTGTACAGGAGTATTTTGCTTGCATGTATGTATGTGCATTACATGTGTGCGTGGTTCCCACAGAGGTCAGAACAGGACATCAGATCNCCTGGAATTTAGAGGTACAGCTGATTGTGAGTCATCATGTGGGTGTTGCAGGGTCCTCTGCAAGAGTAGCAAGTGCTCTTAACCACTGAGACATCTCTCTGGCCTCAAGATGACTGTTGACTTTTCTAAGTTAATTTTGCACCCTGCCACTTTGCAGCAAGTGTTTATCAGCTTGAAAAGATTCTTTATTATTTTTGTGGAGTTTTGAGGGCATCTTATATATAAAACCATGTCACCTGCAAATAGGGTCCTTCCATATCTTTCCTTCCTATTTGTCTTCGTTTTATCCCCTTCTCTTCTTATCACTCTGGCTAAGGCTTTTACTGTGTGTCTAAATACTACTGTGTTGAATAGGATTGTAGAGANTGGATATGCTTGTCTTGTTGACCTCTGAGGGAATATTTTGAATTTTTCTCCATTTAGCATGAAATTAACTACATGCTTGTCATACATGGCCTTTATTATTTTGACTATGTTCCTTCCATCTCTTACTTTTCCATAACTTTATTATGGATAGATGATAGATTTTGTTAATGGCCTATTATGTTTATTTTTGTTTATTGACACCATTGTGTGATTTTTATCTTTGAGTCCACTTATATGATGACTTATACTTATTAATTTGCATCTGTTAAATCATCCCTGCACCTCTTTAATAAAACCAACTTGATCATAATGAATGAACATTTGATGTGGTCTTGAGTTCTGCTTCCATGTATTTTCTTGAGATCTTTTGCATCTGTGTGCAACTGGAAGACCAGTCTGTAATTTTCTTTTTGTTGTTTCTTGTCTGGCTTTAGTATCAAGGTAATGCTGACTTTATAAGAAGAACCTGGAAGTATTGCTTCTTCTTTTCTTTTATGAGATAGTTTGATTAATATGGGTATTAGTTAGCTCTTCTTTGAAGCTCTGATAGAATTCTGAAGTGAATTCATCAGGTCCTGGGCTATTGTAGCTGAAAGACTTTATATTACTGCTTCAATCTTTTTGTTGGTTATGGATTTGTTTAAATTATTTATTTTATCTTGGTTTAATTTCAGTAGGTCATATTCATCTAGAAATTTATACATTTAAAATTTTTTTCAATTTAGTGGAATATAGGTTTTTAATGCATATCCTTATGGTTTTCTAATTTCTATTGGTAACTGATTGTAATGTTTCCTTTTTCATCCCCAATTTTATTGTTANGTCTATATTCCTCTTTAATTTACCCCCAAGGGTTTGTCAGCCTCATTTTTCTTTTCAAAGAACTAGCTCTAGCTCTTCATTTCATTAGCTCTTTGGATTGTTTTCTTTTGGGAACTGCTTGTTTCTATTATATTGATTTTTTTCTCTGATCTTAATTATGTTATCTTCATTTATTGTTTGGGGGTTTTGGTTTGTCTTGTTTTATTGGGAGGCCTTTATAAGGTATACCATTAAATTTTCTCTGTATTTTGTAAGCACTTAGAGCTATAAACTTTCTAGGAGTGTCCTTGCTGTAGATGTGGGTTTGTTGTATTTTCATTTCCATTCAATGTTAGGAATTTTGAATTTTCTTTTGATTTCTTCAATGACTCATTTGTCATTCAATAGTGTGCTTTTCATTTCTCTGACTGTTTTTCCTGTGTTTCCTGTGATTTCTCTTGCTGCTGATGTCTAGCTTTATCCCACCATGGTCAGAGAAAATACACTGAGTTATTTCACTTTCCCTGTGTTTGTTGATACTTGTTTGATGTTTCAGGATGTGATCTGTTTTGGGTCTCAGTATGTGAAAGTTCCATGGATTTGGGAGACTAAGATCTTAAAGATCTTAGATCTTTAAGTTACAGGCAGCAGAAAAACCTGTAGTTATTTTAAGCAGANGAGAATTTGATAGGCAGTGTTAAGCATTCACAAAATTGTTGGAAGGNTGGAGAGAGTAGGCTCTTAGCTTGGCTTTCAGCAGTGACCCCTGAGATCACACCAGACTGCTGGCCAATAAGGGAACATCTCCCTTTGCTGTACTCAAGATGAGGAATTTAATGCCACAATCATAACTTCTACCTTTTGGATTACATCATGGGAGTTGCAGTCTAGACATCAGGAAACTGCTACCAGAGCTTGTTTCCAAGAGTGCACTGTATCTTAGGAGATGCCTGTTCCTGTCAATCCCATCCCTGAACAGTAGATGTAAACTCAATTTTGAATTTCAGTTTCACACCAGCATAATTTATTTGTGCCTTTGCTAATTATCATCATCATTATTATTTGCTTATAACCAGGTCCTAGAAAGAGAGGGAGAGGAAAGGAGAAGAGTGATGCCGTTCTAGTTCATGTCATCTGCACTCCAGTTGGATGTTAACTGTCTCAGCTCAGATGGGTTTGGGTGAAATAGGAGTATCCCCATATGCTGTACTGGAGCTCTCTGCTTACATATGGTAAACTAACGCCATGGGCTTGCCTCCCAAAACTTTCTTCTTGGCAGTAAAACATTATTTAGACAATGTACAAGAAAAATGGGGCAGAGGAGACAACTGTTTTTTAATTCAGTCTCTTCCTCCCTCCCTCCCTCCGTCCCTCCCTCCCTTTCCTTGCTTATGCCTGCCTCCTCACATACTCCACAACAGGATGAATGAGAAATCACATGGGTGTTCATGGGCCTACAGAACTGACCTGTGCACACATGCATACATACAAACACACACACACACACACACACACACACACACACACACACAGGGGTGGTATATTTTACCCCAGTTGGCAGTTAGTTGAAGATTTTGATTAATGTAAATACTTCATTTCCAAAATTTTGAGGTCAGATTGAAAGGAAATTGTGACACAGGCTGTCCTGCCCTCTTTCCTTTGAGCTTAGCACATGGAAACTGCAAATGAAGTAGGAGATTCCGTTAAATATTTAGTATCTGTCATTAAAATAGAAAATGAGCTTGTTGAAAAGTCAGTAGCTGCTCATAGATCTGTTTGATATAATTAATCAATAAATGAATTTACATTCTAATTATGGAAGTCTAATCATCTTGACTTCTTGTAAGTCCTCTGTGACTTAGTATTGGATATGCCTTCAATACAAAATGTCATTGACGGTCTTTGATCAATGGGCCTGTAGGTGGCATTCAACATTATTACATTATTTCCANAGGTTTTTAAGTCAGACAATGATTTGAATCTGAGCTATTCACTATTTCACTTCTCAGTGGATTTGTCCAGAGCACAGGGGTAGGTATTGCTTAAGAGCTCGCTTGATAAGACAAATTAGTCACCCAACTTCCTAACCGGAGGGGAATATTTTACTGAAGAGTCTGGTTGCTAGGAAGGAACATGGAGAATTGCAGTGTGGATCGGGATTGATAGCTTGTCAGGTCTTTAATATAAGTTCAATACAGTAATTAGGGGGAAGAAAAAACATTATTGCCCAAGTTCTATAATTTTCCCGTGTCTTGATCTTTTTCTTTTATTCATTATGTGAAAAAAACAACTTACTCCAAACNGTCTGGAGAAAATGTCATTAAGTCATTAAGCAAACCATTTCTCCAGCAGGCTCCTTCACAGCATATTCACAAAGCCTTGAAACTTGTTCCGCAAGGCTTGATGTCAGCAGCATAATGAAGCCTGGTGCTGGGAGAGTCACGGGTCTGACTCATACTTAGGTTGACATTAATTTGCTTTAAAGAGCAAAACTCATTTGATGGCTGCATTGGTGAAAAGTTACTGAATCCCGAAAGGAACTCACAACCTTAAAATGCGATCATTGCCTTACTAAAATCTTATTTTCTCAAAACCAACCTCTGGGAATTTAGAGCACATAATCAAATACATCTTTCATCTTAAAAGGGAGAATGATCCCTATCATGATTACCCGTCCTCAGAGCTTGCTGTATATGACAGGAGAGCTGTGTCAGGCCTGGAATCACTTGCTGATAACCTGTCTTCCTACCTGTGGCTGCAGTGATGCCTTTTCTGTCAAGTGGGACTGTCTCACGTTGAGCTGCTTCAATTCCATGGAAGTCTCCCTGCAAGAGGATGTAGAGAATACGTCATTCACACAGGAATTGGCAGCAATTCACAGTCCATGGCCCTCTCAGCCTCAAATTTGGAACCTAACTTGACAATCAAATGCTAGTGAAAAAAAGCCCAGTTCNTACAGGAAGGGGTGGTGAGAACTGATAGGGCCGGAGCCCGAGTTGCTTCCATCAGCAACGTGCTTCCTAAGTNTTGCAATTCAGGCTAAGGCAGCCTTTTGATGGCTGTGTAAGTCTCCCAAATGTAAGCTCTATGTGGCAGTGGGCTTTGTCTGATTTACTGTGGTTCTGTTGCATCTCAAACAGAGTCAGGCACAGGGGTGATCAATAAACACAGGAATGAANGAACNATGCCAAAGTTCCACTATCCCGCTTGCGCCTGCACAGAGCTCAATTGACTTAATACAAGCTGAATTCAGAGTAAATACATTGGGTTTTCACCTCAGAAAAGCAATATAGTAAGAAAATAGGCTGTANAACCTACACTGGGAGTAGAAAACTGTTTTGAATTCCTGACTTTTACTGACTTTATGTCCCAAAGCAGTCGATTTGATTTCTGAGACCTTACTTTCTACACCTGTATAACACGCCCCATGCTATTTCCAGCTGCCGTTCTAAAATAACCTACAGTTTAGTTCTGTTTGACCATCTTGGCTTGAGACATGTTCTTCATCATCTGGGATCCTATAACTTGCTCACTGGAGGAAGGTCGCAGTAGCAGTGTTAATAACCCCAGCTCAGNACATCGACCATAAAATAACAACACTTTTCCATCTGAGAAATGGCTGGGAGGTTGCCCTCTAGATTTTTCTCTCCTTNTTCCCCAGAGCCAGGTCATGGGAGCCTCATTCCAGGAGCTGCATCCATTTGTCAGAAGGGGGAAGAATCCTCATTTCCCTGAAGACACAGGGAAGAACTGGAGCCTGCTGGCCTTTTCAAGTCCTCCCAGATTGGGACCATCAGCTCATCATTTTCAGAACAGCCTCATAGAGCCCTGTCATGGGCTCACATCATAAAATGGACTCCAACACCTGCTCATAAAGTTTTGCTGGTNCTGATAAGGCTTGCTGATTTTCTCAGTGNCAGACCTACAGTGTGGAGCCCTGCATATTTGGGGAAGGAAGGAGCCATGCACAGGCTTGTTGGTCATGAAGGCTGCATTTCCTCGTATGTTATCTTATACCACTTTTTTATTTTTTAAAACATTGTTTGCTTCTTTGAACAAGTTTATCTTCTACCTGAAAGCTCAGAACTTGCCATTCTCTACAATTGCTTCTGGCCCTGAGGTAATAAACATATATGTGCAANTNTANACACACANACACACACACACACACACACACACACACACACACACACCAAGGTCTGTGGCTCATTCTAAGATCTATTCTTTCTTCACAGTTAGTCCTTTCATTTTTGTTCAGCTTTGCATCATGGTTATTTATATAGCAGCCAAGTGTCTAACACTTGTGTACACACACATAGCAACCAATGAGGATTTAACACTGGTTCTCAACCTTCCTAATGCTGCAACCGGGTGGGTGTTGTGACCCACAGGTTGAGAAAGACTGGCTTAAAAGCATTGTGAAAATGTTTACACATTTTATGTAATCATCTTCAAATCTGCAGGTGTATACTTTTTGTNTTANCTTAAAATTTTTCATTGCATGCATTCATTGTATGTAGTACTACATTAGATTAGAATATTTTTACACAAGTATATATTGTTCACGGAATATACTCTCCCCTCACCTCATACCTCCTTTTTCACCATTCTCCCCTAGTAGACTCCTTTGTGCCCTTGGACAAGTGGTTCTCAGCCTGCNGGTCATGACCCCTTTGGCAAACATCTATCTCCAAAAATATTTACATGATGATTCATAACAGTAGCAAAATCACAGTCATGAAGTATCATTGAAAATCNTTTTATAGTTGGGAGTCACTACAACATGAGGAACCATATTAAAGGGCCACAGCATTAAGAAAGCTGAGAATTATTAGACAGTTTCACTTCTATCATGTCATATAAACATATGTGATTTTAATATATATGCACATTAAATATATACTTATATATGTATTTATATATTTATATATATTATATATATATATATATATACACACACACACATATGCCTAAAATGATAAAAACATACAGCATTTGTCTTTCTGAGACTGGCTTAATTCACTTAATATAATTACCTCCAGTTGCACGTATTTTCATGCAAATGGCATAACTACATTCTTTGTTGCTGAAAAATCCATTGTGTATGTACACCACAGTTACTTCAAATATTCATCTACATTGCACCTGCTGATACTATGAGAGCTAGTGTGTAGGGTCTTCAGCAAACGGTCTTACCTTCAAGTTCTGGGAGGCAACCAGAGCAATGGCAATAGCCTATTTTTTCTTTTTCACTAATAGCTTCAGTGTTTCAGGTCTTATATTCCAATCTTTAATCAGTTTACAGTTTACATTCGTGTTTTTTTTCAAGGTCAGAGATAGGGATCTAGTCTCATTCTTTTACATGTGGATACACAATTTTGGCAGTATCATTTGTTGAATACACTGTCTTTTTTCCAATGTTTATGTTTGCATATATGTAAAAGAAAACTCTAGTGGTTGTATATGTGTGTGTTTACATCTGTCTGTTCCATTGATCAACATGTCTGTCTCTGTGCCTATATTATGCTATTTTGTTACCATGGNTCTGTGGTATACTTGAAACCAAATGTGATTATGATGCCTCTAGCACCATTCTTTTGGCTCAGGATTGTTTGGGCTCTTCTAAGTTCTTGTGCTTTTGTATGCATTTTAGAGTTATTTCCTCCATTAACCAAAGAANCACGTTGGAAATTTTATAGGAAATGGATTAAATCTATAGGAAAATTTTTATGTCTTTTAAAATTTTTCCATGTCCAGTTAATCATTTAACAGTATATAGTTAATCTCTATGACTTTGTGTATTTTCTGTAATTTCTCCTACTGCGGATTTCTAGTTTTATCCCATTGTATATCTGAACTTATTTAGTTTCATGGAACATTGAGAAGAATGTGTATTCTTTTGTGTTTGTATGGACTGTTCTGTGAATGACTGTTAGCCCTGTTTGCTCTGTGAGGCCAGTTAACNGAGATGTTTGCTTATTTTTGGACAGAATGTCATGTCTGTTGGTGATAGAGGGGTATTAAAGTCACCCACTCTTATTGTATTGGTTTCTTCTGTGTTATATCAGTAGTATTTATTTTATGAAATTGAATGTACCCATATATTTGATACATATATTTAAAACTGTAATATCTTCTTGATGGATTGTTTCCTTAATCAGTATGAAATGACCTTTATTTCTGTTTTGTTCAGATGTTAGAACAGAAATATTTCTTGCTTTGGAGTTCAATTTGCTCAGAATATCNTTTTCACTTTGAGTTTACATCTTTGGTGGTGAAGGGCCTTTCTTTGAGGTACCAAGTGGGGCTATTTTTAATTTCAATCTGTATTTTTTATTGATGGATTTGATTGTTTTTATCCAGTTATTACTGAAAGATATGTATTGATTTTTGTCATTTTGTTGGTTTTGTNGTGTTTAGTGTTTTCTGGTTCCTTTTGTGTTTAACAACTTTTCTAGCATGGGTGATTTTTTTCATGTACCTCCTTGGATGAGTTTGTCTTTCTTTTCAATCTAAGGATTCCTTCCGTGTGTCTGTATAGCTGTCTCAGTAGTCATGAATCCTTTTACTCTCCTTTTGTTGTGGAAAGTGTGTCTTCTTCTTCAATTATGGCAGATGTTTTACTGTATAAACACAAGAAGCATTTGTCCCTCAGTGTTTGCAATACTTCATTAATGCCCTTCTGGCTTTACGTTTCTGCTGAGAACCCTGCTGTTAATGTGATGGACCTGTCTTTATATGTGATGTAGTGTTTCTCTCTTGTAATTTTCAATATACTTGCATTGTTCTGTATGTTCCGTGTTTTGACTATAATGTGACATCAAGACGTTCTTTTCTCTTCCCACTTGGTGTTCTAAAGGCAACCTGTGCATAGATGAGTATCTCCCTAGATTTAGCAACTTTTTGATATGATTTTATTGAAAGTGTTTTTTATGCCTTTAGCATGAAATTCTTATTTTTGATCTTTAGAGTTGAGTCCATGATTCATAGATTTGATTTTTTTTCCTGGTGTTTCATGGATCTTGAATATTCTGTTTGTACTTTATTCATCTCTGCCCTCAAACCTTATATTGTGTCCTATGCATAACTTATTATTTTAGTGAGGCTTTACCTGTTTGCTTTATTGAATTTTTCATTACAGTAAATTGGTTTTATTTTTCCCAGTACTTGTATCTCTTTATTAAATTCAACTTTCACGAATGATAATATACTATTTTGACTTTATTTCATTCAACCATTTATGTCCTCTTGGAATTCATTTAGGAATTGATTTTTTTGTCCTGCTTTATTTCTTTGAGCATACTTATAATAATTCTTTTGAATTCTTTGTCTGAAATTTCATTTAATTTAATGTCATTAGATGCCATTACTATAAGAGTAATAATTTTTGTAAGAATCCATGTTGCTTTTGTTTTTCCGTGTTTCTTCTGGGTTTGCATCAGGACTTGGAGATATTGGTTAGGTCATTGG
>LZPO01028365.1:10978-23489 GCA_001675575.1 Neotoma lepida | reverse complement strand
TAAAAAAAAAAAAGACAATGACAAGGTGATAATCTGGGGCTGGAGAGAAGGTTCAGTGGTTAAGAGTGGTTACTTCTCTAGCAGAGGACCTCAGTTCGGTTCCCAGTACCCACTTTAGTAAGCTTACAACTACCTGTCACTCCAGTTGCTAAAGAGCTGACACTCTCCAGATAACTGTGGGCTTTAAAGTAGTGACTGGCTTGTATCAATCGGTAGCTGAAATTCCTTTGAAAAAGGAACTTACCCTTGTAGCTTCAGTTTCTATATAAGATTTGGAAACAACATTCACTGCACAGTGTGTATGAAAGTTAAATGAGATGAAAGTGGGTTGGTGTATAGTCTGGCATATAGAAACTGTTTTGCACAAATTAGCCACCTTCACTATTGTAGTTATTATTTGAAATACTGGGCCTATTGCAAGCATTCTATCTGAATAGAGAGACACTGCCTTCTTCCCTCTTACATGATAAAACACGTATCCTTTACCATCTTTCTAGTGCCTCCTCTTTTCACATGTGGTATTTTGTTGTTTTAAAATGGTCCACGTTGTGTTGGTACTGAGTTGTGCAGCATTCCTAAGCACAGGAGGGCTGGGAGGGCTGGGATGTGCCCTAAGGGAAAGACAGATGTTAGTCTTGTTCAGGTGGGAGTTCCAGTCCAGTAGACATTAAGCTCACTGTTACCTAGAGACACAACTCAGAGTTAGGCCTGAGGTACATGGCCTGTAAGGTGTTCTATGATGAGAGGCTCTCTGTCAGTTTTTGCTAGGATGTAATAGAACATGACTCGTGCCAATGACAAGAACAGACAATTGTAAACTAAAGGTATAGAACGTCAAGGAGAAGGCTTGGGGCATGAAGATGGAAGGGTAGATCTTGGCCACAAATAGTCCTTTCAGGGTCCACCAAGGATTGTGACCACGGACTTAGGAAGGTCCTACAGTCACTTTCCTGTTCTTTACTACATGCCTGGTGGCTGGTGCAGATATGTAGCTCAAGTAAAAACTAATGTTCAACCCCTGTCCTTTCAGCAATGAGCAGCACTATCAAAATAAAGACACTGTGAGCCACAAGCCACCCAGGGGCCCTGCTAAAAGTCAAAAGAAATGTGAAAGTGAACTCATCATTTTGTTTGACTGAATGCAATATGGGCAGTCAATATATGGACATCTCAGTGTGTAATCAATGTTCCATAATCTGGCTGTGTTAACACTCATCCTGGAACCAGTCACATTTCAAATGCCACCTGTAACTGGTAACCACTGGCGGGGCAGGCAAGCCTGCACATACTGCACAGGGCCTGGGATTGCCAGGCAGCACCTGAAGAAGCCACTCCTTCCATCTCAGCTTCCTGATCAGTCCTCTTCTCTCTCCCAGAAGAGGCAGTTAACTTCTCTGTCCTCATGGAGCACCTGACATTTTACAGCAAACAGTTGCTCAATCAGCTAGAGGATTTGAGAATGAAACCAACAGTGGTTATTTCTACATTTCGGAAATAAGCCAACACACTGGAGGCCCTTCGAGAAGACAAGTGGTAAAGTTACATCTAGTTTGCTTTCCTCGTCATTCCCAGAACTCAGAGGGGATAAAACTGGCTACCAGTAAGAATGACATGACCAGGAAGAGAATGCACAGCTGCTGATGTCTGAACACCCTCCACGCCACACAGGGATATGAATTCCTAATGTCACGTGTCAACAATAATGAGAGGCAGAACAATCTGCCTGTGGTGTGTAGAGGGGCACTCTTTGGAAAGTGGCCAGGCTTAGATAAAGGCTTTGGGATAGAATCCTGTTGATGGAATCCTTGTGGCTTTATAGGAAGGAGAGGGACCAGACACACACAGACATAACATGTGCTCTGTTTCTTGCCATAGGATGAGGCTCTGTATCATCATGAGACTCTAAAACTACTGACTTAAATTTCAAACTTCTAAATTAGGAGCCAAAAATAAAGCTCTTTTCTTTACAAAGCTAACTTGACTTCGGCATTTTGTCAAAGCCATGAGAAAGTGACTAATAAAACTATAGACCGTTAAAAGTATGACAAAGTACAAGAGATCTCCATCTGAAAGTCAATGCAGACAGAACTCATCTCTAGGGAATCTGCATGGATGTAAAAGGACTTACAACAAATCTTAGTAAGTGGTTTGCATTCCAGAGAGATCTCATTGTCTGAAAGCAATCAGCTTACTGTGGCTCCTCTGTGGTTTCCCACTTGAATCAAATAGCACGCAGTGAGTAGAGGACCTTGAAAACAAGCAAAGGGGGAGGAGAACACATGTACAAGCCTCTGTCAGACCCCACACCTCCAGGGCTTTCCCCACCTGTCAATCTCATGGCAAGTCAATCTATCTCTTTAGCATCTGTGCCAGCCCACAGGGACATTCCTTCAGATCTTCCTCCTCTGTGACATTTCTGCATGAGCTGTGAAGTCACTTCCATGAGCCAATGGTTCTTTCCAATACAGACTAAACATCATTTATGAAATGCTTCATTCTTGACATATGTGAAGTAAGGCAGAAGTAAAGTTCATTAAGTGCACAAACGTATAAAACAGAACCACTCCAACCTTCACACGGCCCTCTCCTTGTCCCTATGTCATCCTGCCCTTATTCTGGAACAAGTCATCCACATCATCTGACCTCCAGTATACAGCAACTTAAGATCATGGATGCTGGAGTCAAATAATCGAGGTGTAAATCCTCTTACCTATGTTTGGATAGATCTCTTGTGTGTTTGCTCAACTGTAAGACAGGCATGGGACAGTGATGTAAGGACTGAACCAATGGACACCTTGGTTCAAGAACAGTTAAATTTAAGGCCAGGGACACTCCATGGTGAATAGTGCTTGGCCAATTGTACTCTTTCACCTCATATATGAAAAAAAAAGAAAGTCCACAAAACATTATTTTTAAAAAGCATTCATAAAAATGACATAATGGGTATTTTTAACACATAAAAAAAGAAAGTAAAATTGGAAAAGGCCAGTTAATAAACATTATTTTAAAAGTTCTTGCTATCTGAAGTCTTGATGCAAGATTTATCATTCATTTCAGCTGAATTCTAATGATGTTACACATCTGACTAGAAGTCTCCTGGCACCCTTCTCCCAGCCCTTATGGCTAGTCAATTAATCTACCACTCTGAGCTGGCATCTGAGATGATGAAACCTAGCTTCTAGGTCTAGGTAACATTCAATTGCATCGGTGTTCCAGTAAGAAATACTTCAAGTATTTCTTGTCAAGTACAGACTTTAGTTGTTTCATACAAAATCACTGATAAAATGCAAAAAATAAGGACTTAGTTCCTTTTTTAATAATTAAAATACGGCACACACTGTTTCTGCTCTAATGTTGCTCATTCAGCTCTACAAGCTGGAAACATCAGAAATGCTCAGGCTAGCTCCCATGTTGAGGACAGACTATCACATCAGTGAGCAACAGGTAAACCCTTGCTCCAGAGTCTGAACAGTGTTCTCAATCCTGGAAACTGCCTCGAGAAAACATGCTGGCTGTGACTCTTGCACTTCGTGAATTTTATATTCCCCTGGCTTCCTGCAAGTTAAACAGTGTTTAAAACAAGTACTTTACTTCTGACTCAACTTTCCCTAAACTTTTACTTTCTCAAAACACCAAAGGTCCTGCGGCCATTGCTAAGTCTCACAGTACTGGGATCAGCTCAGCTCCAATTCTTCTTATCCATCGTTCCCACAAATTAAACATGACTCCAAGAAATGAAGCCCCTCAGCCTGACAAGATCAGGCCTGGTTATAATATTTGTGGTTAATTACTGTGGCTAAATATTGAAGTGCAGCAGGATTGGCAGGCTGGTTGTCTAGCCTGTTTGGACACTACCCTGATGTCAAAACCTGCTCTTCGCTCAGTGAAGCCGAGGGTTTTCTTTGCTTCCAATACCCATAAGTAAAGGTGTTTTCAGATAATACAATACAGTAATTTGTTTGTGAAAGTACTATAGATTGAAGGTAGTGTGCCCTCTGAAGCCTCAGGTTCAATCACTCAGAGCCACAGAAATAAAAACCACAGATCAGCAAAACTAAATACAATCTAACAAACTATTGTGCTGTAGGATAGTAAAANGAACACTTCCAGGCCACTGAGATATCCTCGGCTATACAAAGAACCACTTCTGTTGTGATACAGAGAATATGGGCCCAGTGTACATTGCTTTACACTATGATCTAGAGCTGCCCCTGTGGACAGCCATGTGCAAAGCCACCAGCAAAGTGCACTCTGAGACAAACGTTTTGCATAAAATGCCTTCAACCATTTAAAAGCCACAGAAGATTGAGGAAAATCACATTTATGAGGCTTGGCTCCAATGCCCCCCAGACTTTCAGAGTCTAATAATAAGGAACACTACTAATGATGATGATGATGATGGTGATGATGATGATATCAGTGCTTAATGGAAACACCTTTTATTATTCCAAAATGCTCAAGCCATTTGAAAATTTTTACATGAAAAAACACAATAAATAAATTTTAAATTAAACAGCAAAAACAATGGAAAACATTGACCACCCATACAATTTAGCTTCATCTTTTTTTTTACTATTAAAATATTTAACATACATAGTTGTCTTCTGGGTTGAAACCTTAGTACTTTAAAAGTGTGAGAGATTTCTGTAGTTTTTTTTTAAATCTAGAATAACAAAAGCCTCATTTACTTAACTATCTTATGAATCAAACTATCTTATGCAGTCCAGACTAAGCTGAGATGGCAATGGCACTGTCCCGAGAGCAAAGCTTGTGTACGAAGATCAGTCATTTATCCCACTCGGTTACACAAGTTGATGGTTTGTAGATCATCTACGGAAGGAGAATGTCCTTGTCTCAGCACAATTAAAGATTATGTCCCAGGGGCTTTTATTGGAAGGGGTCAAAGAAGTAATCATTTGTTAAACTGTCTACACACTGCATGAATATCCTGATTGATTTCTCACCTCCTTGGATGTCAATTTTTAAAGGGAATGGTATAAATCATCACTTACTTTCACATTTACATGTGATTTGGACACACATACACCTGCCTGAAACTGAGAATCTTCGCTCTAGAAAACAAATAAGGAACTAGCCAATCAGTTCCTGGGCTAAGCCCTATATGGCAGTTAACTCTTAAATGACACCCGTGATTATCTCTTACCAGCTGGAGTTTTGAGTACTAGCTTTACGGGGGTGAAGAGGAAGGTACACACTACCAAGAGAATTAACAGCACTAAAAATGGGCAAGTTTGGTCTGAAGATTGAGTAGGTGGATGCTATTTAGTTTTTTGCATATAATAGCATAAGGACCAAACAGAGAAAGTTAAGTACTATGTAACAGAAATCATCCAATGGAAGCTTCTGCCAGAATTAGAAAGCTCTATTTGTTAGCTAAATCAATTATGAGATGATTTCAAATTCACTGAAAAAATATTTTTTGAGCTTAAAATTACAAATGGACAATGAAAAAGAGAGACACAGGCATAAAGCATATAACGACATTCATCTCTTAATAAAATTAAAATTTGCAACTTAAAGATTTAAGATTAGCCTGAATCTCAGAAAATGCTTACCAAAATACTTCCTCCAAACAAGCAAGAGACTGTACTTAGCAGCATAAAATTCTGCAAATAATCTTTAAACATTAAATAAACACAAAAGAATAAGGACTATTTGGGTCACACTGTATTTGCTCCTAAGAACACTGTCCCTGTCTGGTTGTGCTCAGTTCTCCCTTCCACAAGTACACCCAAGTTGGAACACACAGAATTCCAGGAACATTACCAAATATTAAATCAGAGCACTTCTGAAACACACCTGGTAATTGTCCACAGCCTCTGCGGATCACAGCAGAACTCGGCCAGTCTCTTATCTTCACCGGTGATGAACACACACACTACGCAGCACTCTTCCAAACAACCCCTCTCTGGATTAGCAATGAACAAGTGTTGCTCAGATAAATCTCCTCCATCGGCCCCAGCCCAGCCCACATCTTGCCTAACTGTAAACTGAAGCACATGCTGAGCACCCCGCAGCTCAGCTCCTCCTATCTCCTTCTCAGGGAGAGCCGACAAACCAGCCTCATGGATCCTTTTTCAGCTGCTGACCAGACAGATCCCCCTTTGACAATCCAGCATGGTGGAACACTCGAAAATTCTTCCTGCTTCTATTCTATCGCTTGCTCTGAAACCGGGCTTTCCTTTCATTGAGATAATAGCGTTTTCTTCAGTCACATGATGCAGAAGCTACATTAACAGGGCTTTATGATAACAGACTGAGCAAGCCTCTACCCCTCCNGCTATTAGGAGACGTCTTCTCCCCCACTCCCTGCCGCCCCCCCTTCCCATACACGCAGTCTCTAACTNAGGATCACGCTCTCACACAAGCACACATGTGCATACATGATATACAAGCAGACACTCGCATACCTGTATAACATTATTCTTCTAAGAATGCTTGGCGTAAAGAAAAAAGTACGGTTTCTAGATAGATTTGCTACTAAAAATAACTGCTCAAGGCAAGCATTTTGACTCAGGTTTTCCTTTCTCTAGATGTGGCATGCTAAAGACATCCTAGGAACCACAATACCAGGAGGAGGCGGGACAGTTAGAAGGAAACACGCACACCCCTCCCTGCTCCTCTCTCGAGCTTTGCCCCCAATGACATAAATTTGTCAAATCTTGCATGATGAGCACTTTGGGGATATTACAGCTACTCACATGCTGGGAATGAATTTCCTGTATTGGTAGAATACTCAAAGCACACTATCTAATACCAAAATGTACCCTTATCAGGAATTTATTCTTAGTAAGTAATTAATAAGTTGCTCCAAGAAGAAAAGTACTTTCATGGCTAACACAATCTTAAAAATCAGAAAGTTCCTTTCATTAGTCAATTTGATCTATTTGACAAAGAGTAAGAATTCAGAATAGTAAGAAGATGACCTCTGAAACCGTGTATGGAAATGCCAGCCCAGGGACTGCTAACTGGTGGTTGGTTAACTTTTCGAGTGCCCCTAATGGCAGTATTTCAGGAACGTGGCAGTAGTGCTGTATGCCTTTTTCCTCTGTGCTTACAGGCTCCTTTACTCATTCTTCTCTTTCTTTTTCCTCATTTACTTTTTATTCATAGTTACACTCAACTCTCTAAACCAGCCAGACTTGGAGGGGAAGGAGGAAAACAGGAAGTGCATGGGAGCATCAAGAGACTTGTGCTCTCTGTCAGGGGACTGTGAGCAGACAAGTGGGGTGGGCAGGCTCTCCTGAAGGACTGGTCTGGTGGGTAAGGTGCCAGTCGTGGTCTTGCTGGCCTTGCTGTTCCCAAACTCACAGTGCTCTGTGGCTTCCTTGATGCCCATGCCATCTTTCACCTTCCCCAAGTCCACAGGCTTGCCATACAGCCACTCAGGACTGCCCATGCCTGGGAAGAATGTGTGCTGGATTCAGCATTTGCCAAGGACAAGATACCAAGACTTGCTTCAGGATCAAGTTTTTATCCTCACATTTCCCACAGACAGACTTGCCGCCAGGGCCATTAAGTCTCCTGACGTCACCACCTGGCACTGAATCCTGGCATAACTCTGTGAAAGAGGCCCCTTCTAACCAAATTCTTTCTCTCTGTGGCTGCTCAAAGCATGAACATTTTCTGTTCAAGCTTTTCTGTAAACAGCTGGAAAGACACATCACAATGTTAAAGAGCATAGAGGGGCTGACCATGGGTGACAGGAAATAGCTACAAGGTCTGCAGAGTGGGTCTCTTTTTATTTTTACACTGAATTTTAATCTCTTTAAAAAATTTAAAATAGCCAGGCAGTGGTGGCGCATGCCTTTAATCCCAGCACTCAGGAGGCAGAGGCAGGTAGATCTCTGTGAGTTCGAGGCCAGCCTGGGCTACAGAGTTCCAGGAAAGGTTCCAAAGCTACACAGAGAAACCCTGTCTCAAAAAACCAACAACAACAAAAAAATTTAAAGTATATTCTTTAAATGTATGTGTGTGTGTGTGTATGTGTAGTTATGAGTGTTCGAGTGTGTATGTATCAGATCTCCTGAAGCTGAAGTGGGTGGTTCTGAGCAACTTGTCAGGAGTGCTAGGAACTGAATTCAGGTCTCTGGCAAAACCACTGAGTGCTCCTCTGAGCACTCAGTGAGACATTTCTCTGGCTCATCTTTATTTTTTTTTTCCTGACATAAATTTGTACATATTCATGGAGTATAATAATGTTTTGGTTTGAGTATATGTCGAGTACTTAGCATGGATTACAGCCATGAGCCATCACACCCGGTACGTTAACCATCTTAAATTCAGTAGTATTAAGTGTTTTCAGACTGCTGTGTAATGGAGCTGTTTCATCTTGCAAAACTGAAACTTCAGAGCCCTCAAAAGCTCTCCATTTCCTCCTTTCCCAGCATTAGCAGCTACCATTCCACTTTCTTTTTCTACGAAGTTGATTACTATTATAGCTCTTGTAAGTGAGGCCATACAATATATGTCCTTTCATGTGCAGTATTTTAAAGAATAAATATTATTTTAACACTAGATCAAGACGGTTCCTCACAAATCAGTTTACATAGTCTGTGTTATTCATAAGTAAATCAAGCCAAAGTTATGTACTTTAAACAGAAAACCTAGAAATTTTATAGAAACTACTCAACAAAAAGGATTACTACTCTTATCAAGTAGTACTTATCTGTACAAAACACTGATTTCTCAGAATTCAAAGAACTGACAATTCTACTGCTGGATCACTTTAATTATATTAGCCACTCAACATATACTCCAGTGGACATAGTGGGTGTTTACCAATTCTCTTTGAGTCTAGGGACCATGGCCATTCTGGAAGACAGCCCTCACAGGCAAGCATCCGAAATGATAGTGAGGTTAGTGTTAGGGAACACAGGTTTGCATAATTAACAACGTGAGCAAAGAATTATAAAATAACATGTTTCAAAACGCGAGCTCATGGCAACACCTTACAATAGAAAGCCAGCCGCACTTCAGAATTTTAGAAGATAACTGGACTAAGAGTTAAGGAACTTTTCAAAGTCATGATTAATAACTACCTAAGCACTCTGATACACACTTAGACTCTAACATCAACAATAAGCNTGGACACTATGATTAATGAAACGCCTCGGAAATAAGAGGCAAATCCAGCCACACAGCATTGGTGACATCCGGTCTATCTGAATGGGCTCATTTTCAGCTTATACATTTTTGGTGATCTTGCAGATCATTTCCATAGAGGTAGGGTGAGGTCACAAATACCCAACATTAGTATGACATATTCTTTCTTAACCACAATGATAGAGTTTTTGCAGATTGTTCTCAGCTAGACCAGAGGCAGCAGAAGAACACTGTGTTCTGAGATCAGATCAACTGCAGGAAGAAACTGTCTCCTGCCAAACACATCTCAGTAAAATGTCTTCATCAGATTCTGTGCTTACACTTCAAGTTGTATCACTGTTAGCAAATCTGTCCCTCTGCCATGTCTTCTGCTGGCGTGCACAAATTGGTAAAATCTTCTAAGTTCCCTCTTGAATGTAAGAAAGTGACTACAACAGCTTTTATCGTTAGCAATTTTAAACTTTTTTTCACGAAGGCAGCAGTGTTTACAAAAGAATCAGATGAGAAAATTTGTAAAGTTGCTTCTGGTGTTAACATCTATAATGGTGGTAATGTATAATTGGTGGTAACATATAACCGATGGCAATATGCCATTGAGGCTCAGGTCTTTTTTTTTTTTTCTCTGTGTAGCTTTGGCGCCTTTTCTGGAACTCACTCGGTAGCCCAGGCTGGCCTCGAACTCACAGAGATCAGCCAGCCTCTGCCTCCCGAGTACTGGGATTAAAGGCGTGCGTCACCACTGCCGGGCGAGGCTCAGGTCTTAATCCAAGAGCCTGATGAGGAGTAAAAGAAAGACTTAGCAAAATAATGTTCTAGTTTGTAAACTGAGATATAATTTATATTTGGTGTAATCTACAGAGCTCAGGCATGGAGTTCAGGAGTTGAGACCAAGAAAGGTGTGGCAGGTGCAGGTCCTATGAATCTAGAACACTTTCTCCTGTACAGTTCTCTCAGGCTCATGCTGCGGCAGCACATTTTCTCATCCACAGACAGTGCTAACATCCTGATTTTTTGTTACTGCACATCAATTTTGCTTTTTCTGGAATTTTAAATGAATACAATCAAATGCTAACTATTCTTTGGCTTTTTTCAGCCTCAAGATTCTACAACTCATTCATAGTACTGCATATATTAACTGTGTTCCTACTCATTGCAGAGTATCCTGTCATGTAAGCATATCACAGCCTGTTTGTCCCTGTAGAGGGACACTTGAGCCATTTCCAAAGGGAAATTTTGTTATACAAAGAATTCTAGCTGGGCGGTGGTGGCGCACGCCTTTAATCCCAGCACTTGGGAGGCAGAGCCAGGCGGATCTGGCTCTGGTCTACAAAGTGAGTTCCAGGACAGGCTCCAAAGCTACAGAGAGAAACCCTGTCTTGAAAACAAAACAAACAAAGAATTCTAAAATGGTTCATCAATATTCTCCACTCTCTCATGTACATATCCTGAGTAATACCTAGGACTGAACTTAGGACTGATTTTTTACCATATTCACCAATTTATGTCATGACACCATTTATGACACCATAGCTTAGGATGGGGTAGGTCTAAGCAACCAGTAGGCTTCCTTGCTAGTTAGTTCATCTGAGAATCTTGGTCTTGTCTCAACTGAATGTACCAGGCTCTGCTGACTCCCTATGAGAGACCTTGCCTTGGAAGAGGTGGGAATGGGGGGGTGGTGAGTTGGGGGAAGGTTGGCGGGCGGGAGGAGGGAGAGGGGGATCTGTGATTGGTAGGTGAACGGGAGGTTCGAACTGGAACAGGGACAGAGTGGGAGGGCAAGGAAAGAGAGTTCATGATAAATGAAGACATCATGGGAATGGGGAGAATCAGAGTGCTAGGGAAGTTCCCAGGAATCCACAAAGATGATCCCACCTTAGACTACTGACAATAGCCGAGAGGGTGCCTGAACTGGCCTACTCTGGTGATCAGATGGGTGAATACCCTAACTGTCATCATAGAGCCCTCATCCAGAGACTGATGGAAGCAGACGCAGAGATCCATGGCCGGGCGCCAGGCCGAGCTCCAGGAGCCTAAACGATGAAAGAGAAGAGGGATTCTATGAGCAAGGGGCATCAAGATGATGATTGAAAATGTACAGAGATGGCCAGCCAAACTAGCGGAAACACATGAACTGTGGACCGATAGCTGTAGAGCCCCCATGGTACTGGACTGGGCCCTCGGGATACTCAAGACAGTTGTTTAGCTTGAACTCTTTAGGAGGCCCCCAGGCAATGGGATCTGGACCCCTCCTGGTACATGAACTGGCTTTTTGGAGCCCAGCACCTATGGTGGGACACCTGATGCAGCCTGGGTGCAGGAAGGAGAATCTTGGTCTTGTCTCAACTGAATGTACCAGGCTCTGCTGACTCCCTATGAGAGACCTTGCCTTGGAAGAGGTGGGAAATGGGGGGGTGGGGAGAGGGGGATCTGTGATTGGTATATAAAATGAATGGAAAATCTTTTAATAAAGTGATTACACAGCAAGAGGGAAAATGCTTTTGAAGAAGCCTCTTTATAGGGACAAACGAGTATGGCCTTTGAGTTCATATGCTCGATATGGAGATGGCCAAGCAATGCCCTAAACTCTCCAAGTCTTATGTGTCCTATATATAAGGCTATCACTGCTACTGTTATAAATCTGCCAGTTATATGTAGAATAAATAGCCCAAGTCTGATACTCAAGATACTCAAACACCTCAATTAATGATGGCAATTACTACTTCCTAGGTTGACATGTGTACTGGTTGGTTTTATGTCAACTTGACACAAGTTACAGTCATCAGAGACGAGGGAGTTTGAACTGAGAAGATGCCTCCCTAAGGTCAAGGTGCAGGCAAGCTTATAGAGCCTTTTCTTAGTTAGTGATTGATGTGGGAGAGTCCATTGTGGGTGGTGCCATCCCTGGCCTGGTGGTCCTGGGTTCTATAAGAAAGAAGGCTGTGCAAACCATGAGAAGCAAGCCAGTAAGTGGCAATCATCCATGGCCTCTGCATCAGCTCCTGTCTTCAGAATCCTGCCCTGCTTGAGTTTCTGTCCTGGCTTCCTTTGACAACAAACTGTGATGTGAAAATTAGCCAAACCCTTCCTCCTCAAACTGCTGTCATCAGGTGTCTCGTCACATCCATGGTAACCCTAACTAAGACAATACTCAACAAAAGGAAAAAGAAAAGTATTTGGGCTTTAGAATTGTAAGAAAAAATGGAAGTGCATGTGTAAAATGAATTGGGCTAATGTATCTAGGACCCTATAGCCTTCACATTCTCAACTCTGTATTTTTAGTATTGTTTTTCTCACTTATACATGTAGAAGAATGTCAATGACTTCTTAATGGATGGTAGGAACATGGAGAGTCATACTCTTCTCAACTTCTATGATACAAATG
>LZPO01028364.1:23257-35692 GCA_001675575.1 Neotoma lepida | reverse complement strand
TATGTGCGTACTGGCACACACACGCATAAACCATGAACCCATGCATACACACTCCCCCTCCACTCATACCCATTGCACACACACACATTTTCTGTACATTATCAATAATTTCTGGTGGATAGATAAATGAAGACTCATATCCAGGCAGAGATTTTGATGAGACTGGATACCAAGTGCATACTTCCCCCTATTGTCAGTGGGGGACTGCTGACATTTATGGATATTATCCACCCATTTTCTCTTTACTTCCCCATTGCACTTCCTCTCCTTCTTCAGAGACTATCATGTTTTCTGTAACCCACAGAATAATTCTAGACCAACACAGAGAAATACATGTTTTTCTATTCAAACCTATGGTATTTCAAGTCAGAATTGACCATGTGCAAATGTGTTGGGTACTTCTTGTGATACCTGCAGAACACTCTTTGAAATACTCTTCCATTTCACTTCAAGTTGGAGCTTATTTAGTTCTTACTGTGTGCATTCATCTTTACATAAGTCTCTCTGTTAAAAGCCACGTGTCAAGTTATGAGTAATAGCCTCAGAAAGGTGTTTCCTTAAGATCTATGCTGTGACAAACTTTGTATTTCTCACCTAGGCAGCAAAATGGGAAAAAGAAAATATTAATAATACAAGAGAACTAAGGTAAAGCAGAACAGCATGCTCTAGACAAAATTCAAACTGCATGTGAAGGCAGTCCCCAGCAGGGCAGAGTGCAGAGATGAAAATGTATGAAGGGAACAGAATCAATAATAGGTCCCAGAGAGAGTGATGTTGAGAACCTCGCTGTTGAGAACAGCCATGTATCTGTACTAATAAGAAGGAGGCCTAGGCAGAACAGGTCTCTGTTCCCAAGAGTTAGGCAGGGATGGGAGTAGGCACTTAAAACACTGAAATTTAGAAGAACTTTTAGTTTACACATGGAGTCTCTGGAGTTAATGTTTGCTATCTTTTCCCCTACTAACCTTTCTTCTACCCTGTGTTCAAGCTATTTTTAAATAGNAATTGTTTTCTACTTAGTGTGGCACATTTCCCAGAACACTCTAGCTTGCAGAGTAGGAGTTTCCTAAAGGAACTAATCTCAAGTCTGCACTTTCAGTACACGGAAGTTAGAGCCCCATAGATTTCAGTCTTCTTTATCTACAACTCAATGGAGAAATCCTGAGACTAGCAAATACATTCAGTTATTTCTATCTCCTTTAAGTCTTCACTGTACTTTCCATAGAGCATTTAGTGAGTATGTGCAGTTAAATTTGGCCTTCTTATTCAACATGTTTGCCATTTAAATGTTGTGATTATGCAAACATTCCTAACTGATACAACTCCATCTGATTAATAAAACATCATTAAAACTCAATAGCACTAGGACTGACAAAATGGCTTAGTGGATAAAAGCATTTGCTCCCAGGCCGAAGGACCTGAGATCCATATCCTTAAACCATATGCTATAAGGAAAGAAGTTACTCCTTAAAGTTGTCTTCTGACCTCCACAAGATCATTGTGGCCTATGTCCTCTCTCCCAGCACAAAATTAAGCAATAAATGTTTAATTAAGAAATAAGAAAACTTAAAGAAAAACTCTTATCACATCATGTACCCCATGTNCAATGAAAGTCGAGTGGGCACAACTAATAATATGGTTAAAAAAGCTTTTTTAAACACTATAGTACTTTCTGAGCTGTATGTGAAGTTGCCTTTGAAAATATTTGTATTTCTCATTTAGATGAGCTGCATGACATGCAGAGAAAGATGAAAAACAATCTCTGTGTGAAGTCACATATGAAGGGTTAGTTCTAAATTTACCAGCCACTAATTCCTTTGAGTCATTATATTTGTTCTTTGATTACACATAACCTTACTGATTTCAAAGCAAAAGAGCAGGAGGAGATGAAAATACTTGAATCAAAGTATAGCCTTAGGTGGTGCCTTTGGCACCAAAAAGCTCACATCCCATTTCCAAACCTCAAATGTAAGAGATGTAGGTAGACTTTGAGTACATATGATACAGTGACAATAGCTAGTGGCAAACCAGAGTTAACTATCATCAGAGGACACAGTGCATAGTGTATGTCGTAGGCCATGGTGTCCAGATACGGAGCATGAAGGGAAGAAATAAAAAAGGACTTCCTGATTCATTGTTTCTGGGGGAAGATTTCATGATATTTCACAAGAAATACCATGATGGCAATGCTTCTCAACTGTGGGAAAGGTTTTTGCCAGAGAAGATTATTTTTCAATAGTCTTAATTCTTCTTGAAGAAATGAAGAACAGAGTTGCCACAAAGTAAGCTGTATTGAACACAGTACATCTGATAAAAACAAAACATGTAGAGAATTCTAGGAAGAATTAAATCTCTTAGGAAATTAGTGTAAGTGCTTAGTCTTATATGAAGAAATTTCTCAAATTTAATATGTAAATTTACATCATATTCTATATAATTGATTTTTGCTCTTCAATTATCTTACATTTGTTGGTGAATATGTAAAATGTTTAGNTGAATGTTCACATTATTACTGTTTGTAAACCTTATAACAACCATGTAATTATGCATAATTATCAACCCCAATTAAAATATATCTTAGAGAAGTTAGCCACAAGATTATATAACCAGCAATTTCCAGACGTAGGCATGAAGTTTACTCTGACTAACCTCAAATTTCATACTTGTAATTACTAACTTGGATGAACCCTGAAGGAAGAAGCAGATGTCTTACTGTGTACAGTGGCAGTTTGGCACAAAACTATGAGCTGAAAAGAGAATATAAATGAAGACTGTGTTGCTTGACAATGTAGTACCAAGACTTCCATCAGGAACAAAATGTTGATATTCAGTGCCCTTCTATTAAGTATAGGTATTAATTGTCCCTTTCTATTAAGTGTAGTTATGTATAGCATGTTTTAATTAGATACTCGTGATTCTACTGTTTCTCAATTTAGTTTTAGTCATTTTTAAAAGAAANTTTTTTTTAAATTTTCTTAAGTTGAAATAGACTTGCTAGATATTATTATATTTGTTCATTTAGGATAGATGATGAAGATAGAATTGAGTAAGCAAGAACCTGTATGAAATTCCCCCAGGAGTGCTGTAAGCCATGCCTGCAAATGTGAATATATGCTAATAGCATTGCCAAAAAGCTACTATTTTCAGATTTTAGAAGTTCATTTAAAAAAGAATTCATCTTTTTTTTTCCTTTCCACCTTGAGAATACAAATTTGCTAAACTTAAGGCTGGTAGACCATGCTGTAAAAGTGTATTTACAATGGGAAATTGTGTCAAAGTTTCCAGTCTTGCCGACCTTTTGTTGAACACATTGCCCTCATGCGTTAGTTAATCTATTCAGTCATTTTATAAGAATGTATGAAGTAGATGTTGCCTAGNAGACAGCTTTTTGCATGCCAAAGAAGAAGGGATGTACAAATCAACTATTTGTATTAGAAAACACATGAATAATAATGATTTAAAAGGGCAATGTAATTCCTGTAATGAGAGTAATGAGAGAGACCTGGGAGGTGGGTACTTAGAGGAGATTTTTGCTGAGGTGGTAGCACTATGAATAAAACAAGAGTGCCAGGGAACACATTCTTGGAGTTGGAATATTCCAGGCTAAGCAAAAATATNCAAGCACTTTGAAATGGAAGACTGCTATTTTATATTCAGTGAGAAATACTGAATGGAGTCAGAATAATAACCCCAAACTCACATAAAACCTTCTATACTCTGTTCATAGTAAGAAGACGTCACAGAGAATTTTCAGTAATACATAGCAATATCTGATTCTTGTAAAAAGCCAATTTGTACTGTGCATCACAGCTGGTTTGCTTTGTAGATTAGGCTTCCAAGGGGTGGATTGAGGGGGGGAGTTGGTGGGGCGGGAGGAGGGAGGAGAGGGGGATCTGAGGTTGGCATGCAAAAGGAATGGAAAATCTTTTTAATAAAAAAAGAAAAAAAAAGAAAAGTTAACTGGACAATTGTTGCCATTTAGGAAAGTATTAGTGTCATTTTTCTTCAGAAGAATTTTGTTATCATCCNTTGCTCTATTATTTGTTTGCCTTGCAAATTACTGAGTGTAGCATACATGAAGAAAGGTGTGTAAACAAGCTTTACTTGTGACTTTCTCAGGAATGTACCTCCTCTCCTCCAAGACATACTAACTTGACTTCTGACACTATATATTAGACATGTCTAGATGTTTCATTTTTACACCAGTCATATTGATGACTGATGCTCCAATATGGTCTCATTTACCCTTAACAAATCACAAGTGTAATAACCTTATTTTTAAGTAACTTTACTTTCTGTAGTACTAAAGTTGTGCTTTCAAAATATGAACCTTGCAGTAATCCACAGTTCAGCCAATAATACATGGTATGGAAATTGCTGTTGTTTTCCTGAAGTATTTCCATTAGCATTTATTGTAGTTATACTCTATTGCTGATGAATAATCTCACCTATAACTTANCTTAAAATATTTCTTCTTTAAAATGTTTTGTTTATATGTTCATTTATTTATTGTGTGTGTACAGGCACACATCCTCCATGGAGTACATGTAGATTTAAGAAAACAAGAGTTTGTTTTGTCTCCTGCCGTCCTGTGGGATCTGGGTTTAGAACTCAGGTCATGAGGCTTGTGCACAGCACCTCTACTCACTGAGCAATCTCACTATTCTTGAATATATTCATATTTCACTCTTATTTTTATAACTATACAATTTTGTTTGATGGCTTTTTTTTACTCTATCAGCAATTAGAAAATCTATTATCATTCATTCTTCACAATTATAATAAAGTCATCCAATCTCTAATAACAGTTTATTGAGTATAATGGATATATTTCTTCTCTTCTGATCATATTTTATATACTCTCTTTATTACTGCTTTACAGTGTTGCATTATATTTGTTTAACTATTCAAAGATGTGTTGCATTTGTCTAACTATGAAAAGATGTTACATTTGTTTAACTATGTAAAGATGCATTGCATTTGTTTATGTTGCAGAATATTTGTTTATCTATGTAAAGATGTGTTGCATTTATTTATGTTGCAGAATATTTGTTTATCTATGTAAAGATGTGTTGCATTTGTTTAATTATGTAATGATGTGTTGCTGTTTTACTCTGCCTACCTAAGACACCTGATTGGTTTAATAAAAAGCTGAATGACCAGTAGCGAGAGAGGAGGTAAGGGCAGATCTTCCAGGCAGAGAGAGTAAGTAGGAGGAGGAATTTAGACTTATAGAAGAAAAGAAAGAGATGCCAAGGTATTGCCAGGGACCAGTCAGCCAGACACAGAGGAAGCAGGAAAGTAGGACATACAGAATAAAAGGAAGGTAAAAAAGACCCAAGGAAAAATGTAGATGAATAGAAACAGGTTAAATTAGTTAAAAGACTTATTGGGACAAGCTTAAGTTAAGTCNGAACATTCATAATTAATAATAAGTCTCTGTGTCTTTATTTGGGAGCTGGTTGGCAGCCCAAAGAAAATGCCAGCTACACTACAGTCCAGTGCAAAGTTGTTGGTCCTCTCATTTATCTTGTGTAGTATTTCCCAAACCCCTCAGGTTGTATGTTTTCATCTGATTAATATTTTATCATTTTTTCCTTCTCCATTACTTTCTTCATTTTCTCTGACTTCCCAATAAAGATATAAATATGAAGGATTTCAGAAGAAATATGCAAATCATAGGATAGAATGAAATATAAAACCCAAATATATATGCATGTAATAGAAAACCTAGAACTGAAAGGTTGATGAACTCAGGCATTTTGTTTTAGTAATGGGAAGCTGAGNGACACACCAATTATTGGTATATTTGATATACATTTTATTCAACATATTTTCAACTTAGAATGAATTAATCAGGATGTAACTCTACCATATATTAATAAGCATCTATACAATGTTTATGTTCTGCTTGAAATACCAAGTTTTTGTTTTATTTTATTTTTGAGATTATAGTATACTTTTAAGATTTCTCTCTTCCCTTTCTATCTCCTCCCTCCAAATCCTCCCACACATATCTCCTTACTCTCCTTCAAATTTACGGCCTTGTTTTCATAATTATTGCATGAATATATTTATGTGTATATATTCCTAAATATAACTTCTTCATTCCATGTAATATTACTTGCATATATGTTTTCAAACTGTTATTCTTAATGTGTAGAAGTTTCCTCTCATTAACCTGTGGGGCAGATATAGACTCTTAGCACTTCAACTGCTCCGTTGCTTTCCCAATTCTTTTCTATTGCTAGTATCTTCTTTAGTGTTAACATCTATTCACATGAGAGCAATCAACATATAACTTTCTTACCTATTTAGCAATTGCTTGTTTTAATTTAAATATTCATTCANTAAATAAGTTGGGAAGAGTTTTCTTATTTATATACTATGTGTTTATGTAAAATCCTTGTTACATCTTCTTATAACATTATTTTCTGGTTCAGCTATCTAGTTTTTGGATTTTGACTGTAAGAGAATTTTATTGATAAAATTTTTAATTTTAGGAGTTTTAGGACTTTGTTTCCTCATTGTGATAATTTTGCTCATGAATATAGCAATTTTATATTATCAAATTTCATATTTATTTTATAAACATTCTCCATTATCTTTAGATGTCTACAGGGTCTGTGGTGTCACAGATTTCATTAATATTAATTATTAGTGTTGATGACTTTATCTCTTTCTGGATAATTCTCATTAAATAAAGCATTTTGAGCTGAAAAAAACACTGAAAAAAACAGAGTTTTTGGGCAATGTAGTACTGGCATCTCTGTTCCCAAACTACCTTTCTCCATATCATCACTATATTACGGACTACATTACGGACTACATTTCCCAAGCTGCCTTTCTCTGTATCATCTACATTTTTCCAAGCTACTTTTAGAACTACATTTCCCAGGTTGCCTTTCTGGGTCTGAGAGAAAACCTGGTTTCATTCACATGGTCAAAATCAAGTNTTTAGATGTCTACAGGGTCTGTGGTGTCACAGATTTCATTAATATTAATTATTAGTGTTGATGACTTTATCTCTTTCTGGATAATTCTCATTAAAGATGTCATTTTACATTAGCCTTGTTAGCCAGGAATAGGAATAGGTACATTCAGGGTTGTATCGCTGCAAATGACATTAACTTTTTCAAAGAACCTAAGTTCAATATTTCAAATCATCCCCGTTTCATCTTTATTTTTTTAACTTTTTATTTATGTTTTGAGAATTTCATATAATATATTTTTACTCTTTCCCCTTCCCCAACTCCTCCCAGGTCCTCTCCTACTTCCACACCTACCCTAATTCATGTTCTTTCTGTTCCCAATAAACCAAAACCAAAACCAAAACCAAGCACACAGCTGAAGCAAATATGAACTCACAGAGACTGTGACAAAATACACAAGACTGTGGGAGCCCAGCTGGGAGACTGGTCCCCACATTTTACCCCAGGGTACCCTTGAGGAGTGAGGGATAAGATATTAGATAGAAGGATAGAGGGGAGAGAGACAGAAACACAGGATAGCCTCGGGAGGGCCTGGATCTTTATCCACCAGCCTCTCCTATCTCTTCTTAAGGGCAATGTTTAGGAGAGCAAAGGGGTGGAACAAGTTTATGGTCAGCTTTAATATCATTCTGAAAGTTACTCCAGTTTTTCTGGAGGAGTGTCATTGGAGCTGACGTTTACCTGTTCCACACATCATACCAAACTCAGGTAGCCAGCAAGCTTCTGAGGGTACAATTTCCCCCTTATTAATTTTTAAAATCTGTTTCTTAAGATTGCTATGGGCTCTTTCCACTATGCCGTGTCCTTAAGGATTATAAAGAATGCCTGTTTTATGTTCAATTTACCATCTCGTTGTTTCTTAGCAAGTAATTCCCACCTGACAGTCAAGCTGTTCACCTGTTTCTCATTCCCTGAAGACAAGCTAATAAAGCTTGTGGAAAAAAATAGCATTTTGAGCTGAAAAAAAACACTGAAAAAAACCGAGTTTTTGGGCAATGTAGTACTGGCATCTCTGTTCCCAAACTTCCTTTCTCTGTATCGTCACTATATTACGGACTACAATACAGACTACATTTCCCAAGCTGCCTTTCTCTGTATCATCCACATTTTTCCAAGCTACTTTTAGAACTACATTTCCCAGGTTGCCTTTCTGGGTCTGAGAGAAAACCTGGTTTCATTCACATGGTCAAAATCAAGTTTCTGCTCTTTTATCATCGGAGGTTTTTAAGTCAAGATTAAGCTTTTCACCTGGCACTGTCCCTGGAATGGATCATGCCTGTCCACATGCACTCAGACANGTGCTTGTTGCCAGAAGTGAAAACCCCTCAGGGCTTGTTCCCCACCTCTTGCCCACTTTACCAGATCAGTGAAAAAAATGACAATATTTAAAATAAAGCTTTTTCAATAAGATTTCCCCCCCAGTATAGATCCTCTGCTTGTCCCTGCTTATCCCCTCCCCCAGGCTGTAAAGTCCCTGATGCCTTAGCAGAGGCTCAGTTTCTCTACTAACTGCTTCCACACCAGCAGCCCCACCCCAGGTTCTACACCACCTCTACCATGGCTCCACCTTGGGGGATACTACACCTGCTTGGCTTTCTGCTTGCACTTTCTTGGGTGTAGGCTCTGGTCATGGGTATTTCTAGCTGCTGTTTTTCTAATACTAGCTTGAAGGAGAAACAGGACTAGCAAGGAGGATTTGCCATAGTCCAAGAAGTTTTTTGTTTTTTCTAGGGCAATTACAGATTTTCCCATACTGATAGATGTTATGTCTAGATGAGTTAAATTTTTGCTCTTACAGAAAGAGAAAAAAAAATCTCAGAAGGCAAGGTCTGAAAAGCTTTAAGTTTTTTAGAGAGGAAGATTGCTAAGTTTTTCCCAAGACTTCTGTTTTCTTTGGCTTCATGGTCAAAAGGAAACTAATTTTGATTGTATGGTGTTGTAATGGCATCTACTGGTAGTGGGGCAGAGAGTTTTGTTTCCTCTTCATCTGCCTCGGGGAAAATTCTTTCCTTTGCTGCTCAGGACTTAGAATTAAGCCGTCTACAGGTCCAAAGCTTCCACAGGAAACTTTTTGTGGCTGTTTTTCTTGTCTTTGATAGATTTTTCTCTGATTCTTCCCAAGGAGTTTGTGTTCAGAGTTCCAAGAACACAGCTCCTCTGTCTTGTTGCTTCTCTTATCCTAAGTTTTTTCTTACACTATATTCCTATATTCTACCTTATATTTTTTTCTTATGCTATGTTTTTCCTATACTACATTCCTACATTCTACCTTATATTTTTTCCTTAAGTTTTATAGATAAAAATTAAGAGAGAGAAAAAGAAAGAAACCTAGATAGAGAGAAATATATGCTGCAGTCTCACTTTTCAACTTTGACATTCCGCTGCCTATCACACCTGAGAATAAAATACCATNGCCTTTATATTTTAATTCCTTATTAGGCATGCCTCTTNATACCCTCGATGCCCCCTCTCTCCTTTTGCCAAGTCCCTGGTCCCTGTTCCTGGCACCATCTGTGACAGGCCAGCTGGGAGACCGGATCTGACATTTTACCCCAGGGTACTCTTGAGGAGTGAAGGATAAGAGATTTAGATAGAAGGACAGGGGGAGAGATACAGACAGAAACACAAGATAGCCTTGGGAGAGCCTGGATCCTTATCTNCTGGCCCCTCCTGTCTCTTCTAAAGGGCTATTTATAGGAATGCCAAGGGGTGAAGACCTCCCCCTAACTCAGTCAAGTGTAGACCCTTCCAATCACCTAGAAACCTGCACATGCTCAAGCAATCCTCTAATGCATCTCTGCTGAGTCAGGCAAGCTCAGATCTCACTAGGAAATCTCTGTGGGCCTCTACAGGAGACCTAATCAACCTTAAGCCAAACAAAGTCTCAGCAAGGAGAAGGGAAAGTGGGCACAAAATTCCANGCCTACCCTAATTGAAAGCTCTGGAAGAAGGAAATCAGATTTATTAAGTCAGGTAGCATTGAATATATCAACCAACCACCAGGTGGGTGGTTGATATATGCTTGGGAGTAATTGACCATTCTTTTTGTTGTTGTTGTTAATTTTCTCATCTTCTTTATACATCTGTCTTTAGTTCTTTTTAATGCTAGGTGCTCTGTAATTTATATTTTATACTGCTTTTTGGCTCTGAATCATAACCTGGTGTTCACAAATATATACTGCTCTCCCCTCAAGGGAGGTAAGGAAATTTGTTCTGCAGCCAAGTATGAGTGATCATGGATGGAGAGCACAGATCCAGTTTACCGCAAACACCATGTTCCAACGTATTGAAAGGTTTCTGAAGACTTTATAGTAACAGGAAAAAAAGAAGTTATAAATTAAATTTAAAAATAAATTTAAAAATACATAGTGGAAACATCAGGTAGGTGGTTTACAGCAGAGCAGCGGGTGCTGTTATNGGCTTCAGATGTGAGCTGGGCACAGCTTTGAGATTGGTGGAAGCCAGTGGTCTGCTATACTCTTTAAATTTTTGATGATTATAAGGATTGTAGGTCAGACATAGGGGGCAGTGAATGACTTGAAAAAGGAGAATAAATTAGTCCAAGACAATTTTAACTTTCCATAATTAGGAAGTTCAGTCATTTTTGCCTTGGCAGAATCTTTGACCTCTCTCTCTCTCTCTCTCTCTCTCTCTCTCTCTCTCTCTCTCTCTCTCTCTTCCTCTCCCCGTCCTTCCCTTTCTCTATCCCTCCCCCTCTCCTGCTATCTCCCTCTCCCTCTTCCTCTCCTTTCTCTCTTCCTCTCTGAACCTCAGTTGACTGTGACTGTGTTTTATACCATTACCTCTCCCAGGCATTGGGTTTCAGCGTCCAAGCATTGTATGTAAGTCTGTCGAATGCCTTCTCCATTTCTCGGCCTCACTCTCAGCTCAGGGAAAANGTGGCTTGAAATTCTAACTGTTCTCATGGGTTTGCCATCTCTCCCTTATTTTGGACTCCAAAGTTATTTGCATTGGTATTTTACAAATAAATAAGCAGATTTNTTATTAACAGAAACAAATCCAATAATTTCTTGAGATGTTAAGATGGCTAAACTTTGAGCCAATATGTTAGATGCCTTGGATTTATTATAATTGTTATTATAAGTTTAAAGTTGTATGAGTTAATTTTAAGTGAAATCTTCATTCATAAATAGTGTTTTTTTCTAAAAGAATTAATAAAAACCAAATAGTTTATTGTAGAAGCTTACTTTTATTAATGCAGCTTTGAAAAAGTTTTATGAAATTGCACATAAAATATCAAAATGCTAAATTTACAACTACGTTTTCTTGGAAAGAAAGGCATAATATCAGCATATTTGCCACAAAATATTACTCTATTACTAAAAATAAATATCAACTATGAAAATATATAACTTGACCAAGAAAAAAATTCTTACATACTAATTTAATATGATAGGAAACACCTCAGAAAAACAATATGTAGATGAAATTGACTTTTACATTTATTCCCTTCTAGTGTCTGTCTTTCCTAATCAGAGGTTAAGGAAGAATGTCCAACTTGTGTCACTCAGCAAGCAATCAATAAATTATCTGCTGTCTCANCCTCCCCCAAACCTTCTTTAACTCTTAGCTACTGCCTGGTAACTTTGCTTTTCTTTCTATTCATTTTGGTTGTAAAAGTGAAGAGCAATGTCCATCTTTCTGAGTCTGGGTTACCTCACTTAGGATGATATTTTCCAGTTCCATCCATTTGCCTGCAAATTTCATTATGTCATTTTTTTTTTTACTGTTGAGTAGTACTCCATGGTGTATATGTACCACATTTTCTTAATCCATTCTTCAGTTGACAGGCATCTAGGTTGTTTCAAGGTTCTGGCTATTAAGAATAATGCTGCTATGAACACAGTCCAGCAAGTATCCTTGTGATATGATTGAGCATTCCTTGGTTTTATGCCCAAGAGTGGGTCTTGAGGTAGATTGATTCTCAATTTTCTAAGAAACCTCCATACTGATTTCCAAAGTGGCTGTACAAGTTAGCACTCCCACCAACAGCAAAGTAACCCAGACTCAGAAAGACTGACATGGTATGTANTCACTCATAAGTGGATACTAGATGTAAAGCAGGGAATAACAAGACTGCATCCCGCAGCTCCAGAGAAGCTAGCTAACAAGGAGGACCCTGAGAGAGACATATAGATTGTCCTGGGAAGGAGAAATGGATGAGATCTCCTGAGTAAACTTGGGGTGGGGGGTGGGGGCAATAGAGGGTAGGGGATGGGAGATGAGAACATAAGGGAATAGTATGGTCGAGCTGGAACAAGGATGGAGTGGGAGAGCAATGAAAGAGATATCTTGATAGAGGGAGACATCATGGGGATAGAGAGAAACTGGGTGCTAGGGAAGTTGCCAGGAGTCCACAAGGATTACCTCAGGTTAGACTGCTGGCAATAGTGGAAAGGGTGCCTGAGCTGGCTTACCCCAA
>LZPO01028364.1:0-22667 GCA_001675575.1 Neotoma lepida | reverse complement strand
AAATTTTAATAAAGGAAAAAAAGTGAAAGAGCAACAAATACTCAATGAATAGCCTGACCTTACTATCTGATCTCCTGAGTATGTAATTGTTCTAGTTTTTATAATTTTGCCATGACTAACAGACAGACAAATAACAAATAGCCTTAGTCATTTGGTCAACATAATAAAATAATGAAATAGATTCTTAATGTACTGAAGATTGGACAAAATGACTCCAAAATTACCTCCCAGGATTAATATTATGTAATAACAGTCTTAACTTGCCATTTTCAAAGAGCTAGAAAATCATTTTTGAAATGTCTTATTAGTATAATTTTATTAAATGTGTGTGATATCAATGTGAAAACTACTTTTACACCTTTTAAGAATGTGTGTAAGTACACTANCAAGTGCTATGACTGTTTTCTCGATTAGCTGCCTAGTTTTCTCTTTTTAAATGTGTGTGATTAGTGTTGCTATGAATAGAACATCTTTTGAGACTAGCTGATATTTAATCTGATAATGGTTCTCTGACATCAATAATCAGGTTTTGTCTGAAGAAAGTTATATAATCTATGAATAATTTGTACTACTTTTGCAGTAAATATCTAGTTTTCTTTAAAAAAAATAAAGGAAATAGCTAGTGCTATAATTGATTATTAGGGAGGAATACTTATGATTGGAGTAAAAGATATTGCATTACTACTTCTGGTGATAATGTCAACAAAAGAGAGGCAGGTTTGGGAAGATCTATTGAACACATCCTGTTGCGTACATAGATAATCCCAGTACTAAGGGTCTAATTATATTTTTTTTCTTTTTTTTTATTATAAAGATTTTCCACTCCTTTTGCATACCAACCTCAGATCTCCCTCTCCTCCCTCCTCCAAGACAAGGTCTCCCATGGAGAGTCTCTGGAGCCTGGCACTCTCAGCCGAGTTAGGACAAGACCCTTCTGGAACTTGCATGAGTTTTCATACAGACGAACTGAGATTCATCTAATATTGAGAAAAGAATGACAAACTATAGAATATAATACTTGAAGAGAAGAATAGACTCAATCAAATAGATAATGAGCACTTCTACCTAGCACATGCCAAGCAACATGATAGATTTTATATCTTATGCAANGAACTGTAGAATGTGTTCTGCCTGGTCTNACAGTGCCAGTACTATCTGGGGACAAATACAATATACTTGATTGTTAATTGAATGTGAAAATATTCTGCTTTGATTTTTTTATTGGTGAAGCAAATGGCTAAACAAATTTTACAAGCATACTATATTAAAACTCTTTTAATGTAATATACTTACATGTATACTTACATACATGCACCTTCACNCTAAGCTAAAATTATGTTTACAGGGCTATATTCATTTTCTGAAAGCTCTAGGGAAGAGCCCGTTTCCTTGTGTTCTGAATCTTCCAAAGGCAGTTGACATTCCTTCACCAGATTCCCTTACATCTTTAAGGTCAGCAACATTATGTTTCTCTCTTATCTCTCTTTTAATCATCAGGTCTTCATCTGGTGCTGGCAGTAAATGATTCTCCACTTTTAAGGAATCATGTGATCACCTTGGGCTTCTGAAAACTTCATGATAATCAGTGTTCATAACATTAATCATACATTTTNAGACATAAAGTAACATGTTTATAATGTCCAATGATTGGGGTATAAACATCTTTGGAGGACANTAACTACATACTGTGAATCCTAAAGAGTAGTTCAAAATTCAAGGAATGAATACATAGAAATTACTGTGGTCAATGTTTCAAGGAAAGATTTATCAAGTAGAAGTTTCTGTCTGAGAAGTAACTGAAGGATACTTCTGTTCATCTGAAAATTNGACTATTTTCTTTTTATTTTGAGTCAGTGTTAATACTTGAAAAACAATTATGTTATGAAGGCTGTCCAAGATAATAGAGTGGAGAGTTATATTATTTAAATTACCTTAGTTCGATCTTTGGGAACTGTAGTAAAGAAGTAGGATTATTATCCCTGAATATAGATAAAGAAAAAGGGAATCAAATTTCCCCCATNTGCACATTTTGTATAAACTGTTTAATGAGCAGCTATGTCCCCAACAAAACACTCACACATTTTCTTCTTTTCAACATTTTCCTCCAAATTTCTGATACTTTGTTGCNAAATTGTGTGTTATATTCAATATACAATATTTTGGTTTTTTTCATATATTAAGAAGTATTCATTTTTCTTTGTACATTTGTAATTTCCTTGCTCCCTTTTTTCTCAAAAGTTCCATTTTTCTAACAATTGATCTTGAATGTTTAATATTTTCTTCAAAAATATATAGCAATAACTACCTTCTGAGTTGTTTGTGATTTTTACCATATTTCATAAATACTGGACAGTGTTACCACTTTAAGGTAGCATGGTATATCAAATATATATATTTTTGGTTTTTGTTATTTAATTATTATTGCATAAAAAGATAAGAAATTTAAAAACAATCTCAACATGTATGGATATAGACATCTTAGGACGGTTTCAGTGATGTGGGTGAGCTAATGTCCAAGCCCTTTCTGCTGTTTTTCTTTCCTTGTTCACTTTCCCCTTTCTTTTAAAACTTTTCTTCTTTTTTTAACATATATTTTCCAAAATAAGATGATATTTATACTGCTTTCAATCTTTAATTTTTTTGTAGAATTATGTGGAGAATACGTTAAATCAATATATATATATATATAATTTTATGCCATTATGGGCTGAAAGGACTTTGATAAATGTATTACAGTGTTTTAAAANGTTTTTCCACTAAGAGACTGAGCTTTCCTTGTGTGTTGCTATAAGATGCACAATAATGAATATCTGTGTACTAGATCTACCATCTATCTATTTACCTATATATCTATTTTCTCCTTATATATTTTACCATTTTCTTTTATGTCTGATTACATCATATGAAAGATAACATAATTATGTGGCAATTTCTCCTGAATCAAATACTCCTTTTTGGATGGAAGAGGGAGGTTCATGGACTCAGGAAGTAAACAAAACNTACAAGTCTCAGTTACTCCTGAAACTGACAAGATCCATAGAGCCTCCCCAAAGCAGTAATGATTTCTGGGGAGGAAATATTTTGTACAAACTGCCCATAATTTGTGCTGGGAGATGAACTCCTAGAAGAAGGTTGTAGATTTTATGAATCACCATTTAGGCTGGGATAGTCCTTTTGGTAAAAAAAACTGTTGTAATTGATGCTGGTGATGCATGCTTCTGTAAACAACCCCACCCATGCCTCCATATGCAATCCCTCATCCTTCCTTTCTTCTCTAAGTTACTCCAGTAAACTCACAGACTCACTAAACCAGACTTGGGTAAAACTATGTCTTTGGTCTGCTGTGAATCACTTACCTTGGATGTATCAATATTGTTCCTGTATTTCCAGGAAAAGTCATACGACAAAAATGTATTAAGTACTTGATTTGGAGTATTAGTTTTCCTATAATTTTCTTCTTCAAGACAGCCTCCCTATAGGAGTTTGGGAAGTTCATTAAACCCTCTGTAACTCTGTTTCCACATCTACAGAGAAATAATGAGTTTGATATTATAATAAAAAAATTAAGATAATTCATATATACCACATACAATGTTTTCAAATTAAATGACTGCTATTATTGTAGCATTTTAATAAAAAGAACTGTTGGAAAGAAATGTTAGAAAAAAAAAGCTTTTTATAAATACAAAAACCAGTATCTTTTTGATTTTAGACATTAAGTCTGAAGGTAAAATTTATATAAGGAAGAAGGAAGTGATGAAGGAGTCTTCCACTCTGAAAATAAAAGGAAAATGTAAGTTTAGAAGACCTAGCTCCTACTATACATCTCTAGCTGTTCTATTATAATTCAGTTCAGTTAGTGCCTATATTGTAGTATATGCCCCATACCCATTCACAGTCTGTGAAGTCATTTTAACCCTCTTTTGTAAATGTTAAGATGGTTTTAATTAAAAAAATAAAGCCATGCTTCAATTAATAGAATAATTGCATTAATAAACACTAGTATATTAAAGAAGTGGAAAATATCATCTGTCTTCATTTTGTTAATGTTAGTAATATGCAGAATTAGTTCTTGAATATAGGCCAAGTGGAAATTTCTTGTTAGCTAGCTAGCTACAATAATATCGGTATTGAACAAAGCAAATGTTGTAGAAAAATCACCTACAATGCAGAAATGTTACCATAGGTCCTACTTAATAATACAAGGAAACCTTTCTTAGGTTATATGCCATTTCCCCCCAAATAGCTGACAGATTTCCTCTTTTGAGAGCAGTCTGGACCACTTCTTTGCAGAGTGCTATGGGTGTTGAGTAGGCTGTAGACTTAGACACAGCTGGAGTTACGCATGGTTCTCATCAATTTTAGCNGACACGAGCAAGATATATATTAAGCTTTACTTAACTAACTCAACTGAAAATAAAAAGGTTGTGAAATGAAAAACAGAAGAGAAAAAAGGTATAATCAAACATCATAAAAGGAAAAGATAAGGNTTTGTTCAGTAACAGAGGGGGCTTGTGCATAGAGCTAATGCTTTTTCTGTTTCTTCTTCCTTCTCTTAATGCCGGAGTAGGGACTGTATGTTCCTGTGTAAATGATCATCCACTATATTCCTCAGTGTACAATGATCTTTAGTTATTAGCTTTGATCCAAGTAAATGTATTCCATAATAGGTTTACACCCGAGAATCACTAGAAACATTACCATTGCTGTGTTACCTCATGTAACTCATTTAAAATCTGGCATCATTGAGCCTCTGCCACCAGCCAGGATGAACTAACAGGGATTGGATTTATCCTCCCATTTGAAAACACTAACACATAGGCCAAATATAGAAGTAATAATTTTCATGATTATGTATCAAGCCATAGAGGAGAATGATTCTTGTGAGATCTGGGCNTCAAATTGGCCAAGTCTCATGCCTAGGGAGTTTCAGGGCTGCTGTACAAGAGAAACCTGATTTAGGTGAGAGAGCTCCCAGCATTGCAGATACGTGGGATGATGGACTTTACTAATTTTACAGATAGCAACTAGAGTCCACAGGGCAAGGTTTCATAAAGGAAGAATGCACAAAGAGAACTGTGGGCAGCCATCAAAGGGACTGAACNCTTATGTCTCCAGCTGAACACTAACACACCATGTAGGTGAAACAAAGCTAGGGGCTTTGGACAAAGAAAACACCCACACAATAAAAGAGGAAATTATTACGGACTCACACAGGCCTGGAAGAGGACAGATCCACCTAGCCAGAGTGGAAACTTCTTAATTCTCAGACCACTGGGTCATTGGCTTAAANATTTTTTCCCTAAGTATTGAGGCAAAATCAACCATAGACTAAACATGATGGTTCTACCAAATAAAGGATAAACGGAAAAGCTGAAAAGGCTGAAGATTTTGAAGTAACTTAAATATCATGTGCAATAAATCTCAATAGTGTTTATAAATAAGTCCATAAACATAGCCATACTTTATTGTACATATTCACATAAATATATACATATATATATGTATACACATATTTACACATATATTTTCATTATAAATAGTACACATACTTATACATATGTAGGTATAGACACACATAGAAAACTGGTATTACAGGTGTTAATAAATAGCAAAATTTCAAGAAGCTAATCACATCTTAAATTAGTGTTTTATTAGAAGTGTGTACCCAGGCATGATCCACTAGATCAGCTGAGAATTCTTTTACATACAGTACCACAAGCCCCCAAATTTCTAAGTAAATTGATATTGTGGTACTTTCAAATAAAAAAAAATCTCATATTGCCTGTTAATTTGTTTTATATGAAAAATATAAAACCAGTCATAAATTCATCCTGTTGGTTGCTATTACATAGCTCTAAAGTGGAGAATGTGTCAAAGTTCACTGGAAAGAAAACTATGGATTCCACTGAATTTTTCCTGTAAAATTAACATGGCGAACTCTAGTGATGGTATTGTACGGTTATCTACTTCAGTGTGCCATCGATTCATTGTACCAGAAGAGATTGTCCTTCCAAAGTACACTTTAGATGCCAATTCTTCATGTTACCTCTCCTTGCACCACTTTCTTTTAGGATATAATTCATACTCTTAGTCTTCTTGCTCTTCATCATAAAAGACTATTCATTGGTAATTAGAAGACAAAATTTAAACACTGGAGAAGAGAGCTTCAGTTTGTAGTTTTGGTGTCCAAGTGGCAGCAGTAGGCACCAAAGATCCTACACTGTGGCTGGATTTCGTAGTTTTCTTTAAATGTTCACTGTCCCTCTGTTGATTCTTACGTTATCCTGTTTGTTTCCATAAAAACAATGTGAAGTAGAAACTTTCAAAGCAAAAGAGCATCGATTTGTCTTTGAGCACACGAAGACTATGAAGAACTGGAGAAAGGACAAACATTTGAGGAGGCAAGTGTGGAAGGACTAACAGCCCAGGAGGCAACATACAGAGTATCAGCAGCTAGAAAGAAGAAGCAGGGCAAGAGACACAAGCCAGCAGACTGCAACCTTAAAGGCAACAATGGGGAATTTACAGACTGAAATCCTGGTGAAGGGCTGCGGTGGCCTAACAGAAGCCTGCAGTGACCACAACAGCTCCAGGAAGACTGGATCTGCCACCAGTATGCAAAACAGGTCTGCTCAAAATAACCAATGCAGCATTGCGACTTTTCTGCTCTGTCACTGACATTAGTCTTATTGGCTTCTTTTCTTTATGTTTTCTACACCAACCCCACCCTTTATGCTGTGCTTATTTTTCAAGTTATTTTTGGTTCCTGCATTTTCTTTTACAGTTAGAAAATATTAAAGAGAAAGAAAAAATTAGCAAACCCCCTGAGTAGGACATGCTCAGTTAACTGTGGATTATTGGTCATAATTTAGTTGGGGATGAGAATTTCTCTATTAACCCTTCATGGGTCCCCTGCTGTATGACAGCCTTTTTGATGTTGGGGTTGAAGTTTAAAGAAGGGAAACTGTAAAATACCCAACCTTCTTGTGTTTGTTTCAGATTTAATCTGGGGGGTGGCGGGGAGGGAGATTGTAGTCTCTAATGTCAGCTTACCACTGTGGAGAATAGAGATGAAAAAGAAGACTGTTTCTTATGGAACTCTGATCTCAAATGGAGTAAGCACAGGCCTTTAGAGGAGCCCCATAGTGAGGAGTATTGTCTTATGGCTTAAACACCATTAGCCATTGCTCAGTCATTAGTGATACGCCTGTCTATGGGGTGGAGTGGGGGACTAGGGTGAGTGGGAATGGAACACTGCCGGTGGCTCTGATTCATTCAGCAGTTTCTCTCTTGAAACAGATCTGAGTTGCACCTTCCCAATAACTGCCTTAAGCCNCTTCTGCATAACTTACTTCAAATACATCTAAAATAGGATAGGTGAGGTTATCAGATGTTTAGTGTTGTGTGAAAAACTGCAGCCATNATAGCTTAACACAACACATGCTATTTTACAGATTCTATGGCCCATGAGAGTGAGCATCACTTATGTGTGTCTTTTGCAAAGCTGTAATATTCCAGATGCTCTTCATCAGAGGCTCAATGGAGGAAGGATCATCTCATAATCTCATATGCCCATGGTCTATGTAGATGCAGTTCTACTTGGTTTGTAATACTGAAAGCTTCAGTGCATACTGAGTTCCTTGTCATGTAGCCTTCACCATGGAGTAGCTCAGAACATAACTGTTTGTCCTTTCAGCGATAACAAGGGAAACAGTTATATAGAAAAATGGGCTTGAGTATTAAGTAGTGTACTCCTGTAAGCTGTAATGTGTTCTTCCTAAGAAAACCACAGATCTCATTCATACTCAAGGATGGTTAACATAGAAAGTCTCTAATACAGACTGTAGCTTTGTCTATTAGTATGGAAGAGCTACTGAAGATTTGAGCTCATTCTTTTCAGAATAAGATTAAAGGTTTGTGATCTCTAATTACTTATTTCATGAGTAGGGTTGATCTGTGAGGTCAGTACATTCTTTTTATTATAAGATGAACACCTTATTGTTGCTTTCTTGTGATATCACATTTGGGAAACACTGAGCTGATATTGTGAATTTTCTAAAAACTAAATACATGTTCCTATTCAGTCTCTAAGCTTCCAAAATATCCGCTCCCTTTGATTCATCCAAAGTTGAGTAAGTCATTTCCACTCTCATTATCTCCTGCTCTCTTTTTAGAAGATTGAGATTACTCTCTAAGCTGTAAATGTTCTCCTCAGACACATCTGTGATTCTGCCATCACCTTCTCCAGGACATTGCTGAAAAGGCACTCTCCCATTGAAATGTCTTCCACACATTTATTTAAAATTATGACACATCTCAAACCAGATGCAACATCACCTATTTGTACTCCTGGCACTCAGAGTGCTAAGTCTGGAGGACCCTGAGTTTCAAAACTAAAAATCAAAAAACAAAAAGATAACCCATACCTTCCTTCATCACTCTATTTTTTTTTACTTTTTCCCTTCGTATTTTCCCCCTCATAATGCTTATAGCTTTCAAGTATGCTATACATCCTTGCTAATTAATAAGTTTCTTGTTTATTGACATCTGTGCCTTCTAGAATATAAGCTGCATCATGATGACAGAGCTCTTTGTAAATGTCTATTCTTGTATCTTCAGTACTGAGAACAATAACTGGCATCCTATGGACAATGCTTATGCGTTGAGTTTAATATCTTAAAGTAACTCTTTTTGATATTGTTGTTGACAGTCTTTGGCTTAAAAATAAAGGCATCAATACAGAGATGAAATTTTTTTTCTGATTATTCAACTAATAATTGGAACACAACCTGAGCCCCTCAAGCCTGGCAACAGTGCCTTACTTTAAGAGAAAGAAAATGGATATACAAGCCTCAAACTTCATATTACTCATGAATACAGATCCAACCTTTATTGACATTTTTACATCACTATCCAGTGACCACATAATCAGGCAAGTATGTATTTTGCTTTTAGTTATTACTAAATTTTCTTTTTGAAGAATAAGTGATTCTACAACCCTCCAAATTCTAGCATTATTTTTTCTTAGCAGCAAAGCTTTTGTAGATCTTTCTCATTAGTACAAATTTTGAACATGAAGAATGACTGAGATGGTTTAAATAAATGGCTATTTAGAGGTTCTCGGCCACCTCATGGATTTTAGTATTTGATTTAGTTTACTGTATTCAATAGATCTCAATACATCACTCTTTTTCTAAATATTCTCTTGGAGTTAAACGTTTTACATCAAAATCTATGTCAAATGTATCTAAGTCTGACCTTTAAAGAAACCACAGAAATGAAATAATTAGCACAATCTAATCAGGGAATTCCTGGTGTGATGGCTAGTCTCAGTTTTCAACTCGATTAGATATAGAATCAACTGGGAGATGGCCTCTGGATACGCCTGTGGGTGACAGTTTTAGGTTAATTAAGGCAGAATGGGGTGGCAGGGATGACTTGCTTGTATGGTACCATTCCCTGGGTTGGGAGCTGTGACTGTATAAAGAAAAGAAAGTGAACTGAGCACCAGCATTCACTGATGTCTGCTTCCTGACCATGAACATGATGGGGAAAGTTGCTTCAGGCTCCTGCTGCCTGATTCCCTCTGCTGTGTACCTCTAAGTGTGAGCTGAAAACAAAACCCCGCTTCTTTAAGTTACTTATGTGAAGATATTTTTAAAATCACCTTTAATTAGTTCTTTGAGATTTTTGTACAGTGAGTTTTGATCATCACACTTCTGCCCCCAACACTTATCACAGCAACAGAAAGTAGCTAAATTATCCGGGCATGGTGGTCAAACTGCCGAGAGGGGGAAGTGGATGCTGCCTAGCAGCCCTAACCAAGAAGTTATCTGCAACTGACAACAGCTTTTGACTAGTTTTCCTTAACAGAGTCTCACTGGCTGTACTGACTTCATTCCAAGGTAGGTCCCAAGGTCAGGACTAGCTGGCCAACACATAATTAACTTGATAGTATTTTTGTAGACTTTTTCTCATAGTGCTTTCTTTGGGCTTTTTTTAATATATATCTTAATTGTCTCTTTTACTTGTATATTTTGATTTCCTGTTTTGTGTTTTTCTGTGGTGGTGGTGGTGGTGGTTGTATATTCGTTTTTATTGTTTGTTTGTTATTGTTTTGTTTTCTTTATATATAGTATTCTATAATATAATATAAGAAATATAAGAAAAAGTATATAGAGAGAAATAGCATGGAGTTGCATAGATGAGGAGGGTCTTGGCCAAGTTCTGGGAGGGGAAAATGTGATCAGTATATACTGTATGGAAACATTTCTTTTTAATTAAATAAAAAAACAAAAAATAAAAAGGAGAATATTTTGATGAAACATTATTTTATAAGAATGTTTTCCTGGGATCAGGGAAGTGGCTCAGTGGTTAAGAACACTCCATTCTGGAAGAAAAACTGAGTTAGGCTCCCAGAAATCACATCTGGCAGCTCATACTTTCATGTAACTCCAGCCCTAGGGAATACAGTTCCCTCTTCTAGTACCTGTGCTCATATGCATGCAACCCTCACATAGACACAGACATGCAAACACATGCATACACTTAAAAATGAAAGACATCTTTAAAAAGAGAACATTTTCCTGAGGTGCTGTCACAAAATAATGAGAACAGCTTCAGAAGAGTGCTAGGTCAGGATGTTGAGGACTCAATCCTCAAGCTGTGGCCCTTGTGCTAGCATTGTCTCTGAGGTGACCTCATGTGTCATTTTTTTTTCCTGCAGATATTTTATCTAGAGAGGAGATAAATATGGTCGTAATTTTTCATTCCATTGCTACCAAGGTCTATATTTCTTGGTACCAAGGTCTTACTATTCCNTAGAAAGCTGTGAATAAGTCCATTAAGTAGCATCCCTTACTGAGATTGATTGAAGTTTAGATTCTTAGTTTGCTTTAAGAAATGATCGACAGTTACTGTGGTGGCTTGAATGAGATGATCCCTATCTGATATATTTGAATGTTTGGTTCTAAGTTGGTGTACTTTAGGATGGTTTAGAAGGTAAAGCCTCCTTGGAGGAGGTATGTCACTGGGGATGGGCTTTCAGGTTTCAAAAGCTCTCACTCTGCCCCCATCTTGCAGATAACATGTAAGTGTTCAGCTACTGCCCCAGTACCATGGCTGCCTGCCTGTTGTCATGCTTCCTGTCATGATGATCATGGACTAACCATGTGAAAACATTAGCAAGCCCCCAATTAAATGCTTCCTTTATAAGTTGCCTTGGCCGTGGTGTCTCTACATGACAATAGAGCAATACTAAGACAGATATATCCAGGTTATCTTTTTTAAGTGGATGGTAGAAGAACTGAGGAAGACAATAGTGTAAACTATTATTTTTTTCAGNAAGCTATTACCAAACAATAGCCCTATATAACAAACCATTGAAAAACTCAATTGACCATGACAATAAGCATTAATTTACATGCTCCCAGTCATAATGCTGAATTCAATTCTTTTTTTATTAAGGAAATTTATATTCATTTTACATATCAACCACAGATTCCCCTTTCTTCCCTCCTCCTGCCCCTCCAGTCTTTCCCCCACCTCCCACAACCCACTCCAGTATGGTCTCCCATGGGGAGTCAGCAGAGCCTGGTCCCACAAGTTTGGTTTGGTTGTCTCTGTAGGTTTCCCCATCATGATCTTGATGCCCCTTGCTCATAGAATCCCTCTTCTCTCTTTCTCTTTGACTGGATTCTTGAAGCTCGGCCTGGTGCTTGGCTATGGATCTTTGCATCTGCTTCCATCAGTTACTGGATGAAGGCTCTATGATGACAGAGTAGCTGAATTCAATTCTACAATGGACAAATCCATTTCAGCTTGTGGATCAGTTGAGTTTCACACTAGCTTATAGATAGGGGCTTAAATGATTTTGTTATGGTTTGATCTACAAGAGAAGTAAATGGAGTTATCAGTTACTTGAAATCTTCTATGACAGCTTCCTGGAGCATGTGACAANCTAAATGGAAACCATTTAAGGCATCTATCCCTGTTTATCTGCCTCTGTTACAAATCTCTGTACCCCGTTTACCAAAGCAAATAACTTGCTTAGTTTGTGAGGTACAACACAGGGGTGTGGGGAAGGGAAGACATGCAGTTCATGGAAAAAGCTCCATAAACTGGATCTGAACCTTAAAAAAGGGGAACATCACCAATTTTGAAAACTATGCAGGAATTCATCTGCTNCATTGAAGACTAGATGGAACACACTCTTTTTTGTTGGTGAGAAATTATTACAGTTTACTTTTGGGTATGGAAGACTCTGGGAGCCATCCCTGTGGGCAGCAAGTTTAGTTGGTGGGCCAGTTTCTAAAAATAGTACTTTAGGTAGTTCTCTTCTCCACATATTACACACACCTGCACATGTTTGATAATAAACAACTACCTCATTTNTAGGGGCTCTCAACAATAACTGGTGGATACAGCAAGAGTTAAAGACTATCTGGAGTGTCTGTCGGGGACTTATGTGTTAAATTCCCACCCTCCAGTATACTTTAGAGTGCAACTTTATACAGAAACAAGGTATTTAAAGAGGTAATGTCAGTTAAATGAGGTCATCAATATGACTAGTGTCCTTTTAAGAACAGGAAGAAATGTCAAAGATGCAGATAGACAGAAAAGGTCACATGAAGGTATGGAGGAATGTGGCCATCTATAGCCACATTTCTTTAGAAAGAAAATCCTGAGAGAAATCAAATCCTTAAAACATAGCCTTGATTTTTTAGCTTTCTTCAATGTGGGAAAATAAATGCTCTTGTTTAAGCCACTCAAACTATCATACAATGTCACAGAATCCCTATACCAATACATATGCAGTACAGGAGTAAGGGGTTGCTGTAAAAAATATCTAAGAATGTGGTACTGACTATTAGGAGTAGGAACCTAGATTATCCCATTTTTTTTTAAGTCACAGTGTAACAAAAATTACTTAAGTCTAAATCCTAATACAATGCTCCTTACTATAGGAAACTTCACCCTTCACTCTCCTATACCTCTGTGCATTCTAGTCTTCTGAGTTTCCACTAGAATTGCTCTTTCACATTTGCTGGAGTAATTCTAAAATTCCTCTAACATACTACTCTTGTTCTCTCCAAAGCCACTGCAAACCAATTTCAAAGGCCCTTCCACATCATCTCAAGTATAACAATACTGGCCTCTCTTCTCAGTACTAATTTTATATTTATTAATTTTTTATTACTATCAGAATAACTAATAATCAACTTGTAAAGAGAAAAGTGTCATGCTGGGTCACAGTTTGGAAGGTTNTAGTCTCTTATCAATAGGTCTTATGGCTTTTTCAACTGCAGAGAGGCAGCACATCATGGCTAGTCTGCAGCAGAACAAAGCTGTTTACCTCATGAATAGGAGAGAGGAGGGGCTGTGTTCCTATCATCCTCTTCATAGGCATCCTCTCAATGACTTCATACTTCCTACAAGGTTCTGTTATTGGCATTTCCACCACTTCACAATAGTATCTTTGACTGAGGATCAGAGTTTTAGTATAACCACAACTTTGGAGGGCATTTCACATGCAAACCTTTGTAGAAACAAAGTTCTATTTGTAATCTCTGGCTTGTGCAGTCAAAATAAAAAAACAGACAACTCAATTGGTCTTATTAAAGACTGGCTAAGGCTCAAGAGCAAAAGTGTTTAGAATAAATTAGTTATATTTTGCAGATTAGGATTGAAGGAAAGGAAACATACTTGGCTTTCATAAATTGTTTTGTAAAGTATGTTTGGCAGGAATCTAAGACAAAGAAAATAATCTGGTACAGAAGAAGGGACATTCATGGCACATACAGCTAGCAACCTGAGACAGCCTAGAAGTGNATGATGTTTCCTTTGAAGATAGGTTTATAAGAATCATAAATAATAAATCAATGACTTGAACCAATAGGATGGAATGTAAGACATTTAAGGTGGAACTAACTCTTAAGTTCTAAGGCACAATATTTAAGATGAACCTAACTCTCAAGTTCATGCAGTTTCAGGACCTGATCTTGCACATAGCTTAATGTGTGTTGGGTGCCTCTTCACCTTACTTTAGTTATTAGCATGATTTTTTTGTTACTTCAAATGTATTTACCATTTTATTTTCATATGATACACTCAAGTTCAGAAATAACAAATTTAAATGAGTGTATTGAAAAAATAAAAAAAGTTTTATAGTGCCTAATAGACCCATGTCTTAATGACAGAAAAATTTATAGCCCCAGTCATATTTTGCTTCTATGAGTCAGTTTTTATTTTACACTTATAGATTTTTAATTGTACCCTTTAAGTAATATATAATTTCACTTTCTTTACTTTTCTGTTTCATTAAAATAGTTTATTGCAACAAGTTATTTATTGTTCTCAAATTCAATACAAAGTCATTAAATTATTTATACACAGATGAATAAAACTCTGTAGTTATTAATAATTATGAGTAAGCAACATCAACATAGCATTAGCCTATAAATCTATTTGCAACTTTCTGAGACTTGTTAACAAATCCTCAGAAAATGCTGCAAAGAAATGTTGAAGAAAAAATAGCAAATAAAAATAAGCTGATCCTAGATGTTAAAATCCACTGACTTTTGGAAGAAAAGTCCTCTGTCAAGGTGTGTGTGAGACAAATCANGTGTTCCTTCAAAGGATGACTGGAGAGATTCTACTTTGCTCTTGCTTACTTTAGAGGACAGGAAGCTTCATGATTAGTTAAATAGTGTATTTTCAGAGTCCACACATCCTACATCTGCTTCTCAAGACAGATTTTCCCCTATTATACATGTAAAAGGATACCACATTACATGACATATATGCATAAAATTATCTAGTTGGTTTGGATCAGATATTCAGGCTGTAACAAATCATGAGTGATCTTGATATTTGTAACATGCACACAAGTTAGATATACCTGCTGAAGTAGATGGCTGATGAATTAAAAATATAGCACCATCACCATGTCAAGTGAATCTATTTAATTTCAAGTTATTTGTTGAGTGATTATCTATGTTGCCATACTTCCCAAAGCCACTATATTGATAATGACTACATTTTGATTACTAAGCAGACAAGATGCCTTCTCTTTTAGAGTGAGAGACAGAGTCAGAGAGACACAGAGAGAAACATAGAGAGAGAAAGTAATAAAGAAAGAGAGTTCACATACTCTCATATTTATTTATCATCATGACAAGGACAACATGAAGGAAATAAGACGCAGTCTAATCTTTTATTATTGTCCATATTATATACAAATATCAGGCACCCCTTCCATGTCCTCAATAAAGGCCATATTTAGAATAATTTCAGTGTAATGGAGTGGGGAGTACTGTTAGAGACCTTCGATATTTTAGAAATTGAAGTATGTCACAGTATCCAGGAAACTGTTTAGCTAATAAGAGAATAGCAAAATGTGTTTCACATATGTACAATGCAATTTATTCAGATATAAAGAAAAATAAAATTTTGGAATTTTCATGTAAATGGATGATACTGGATAAAGTTATTCTGAGTAAAAATAACTCAGTTCCAGAAATAAAACATGAACTTTTATTTCACTCATGTGGATCCTAAGTTTGAATCTTTAGTCTTAGCTTGGACTACCTGTAGAAGTCAGAAAGTGTAAGGGGATTATCAGTGTGATGGATGCCTTAAGAAGGAGGATGGATAATAGGATAATATGAGCAATACAAAAGGAAGGAGAGAAGGGCAATGCTGGGGATAGAAGGTTTAAGTAGAAATAAGGTGGGTGAATGGGGAGATTATGGGTAAGGTATGAGGGTTAACCAGACTTAAGGCTATGGAAAAATCATGTGGAAACCTAAAACTTTGTAAGCCAACAACAACAAAACNAACAAATAAAATACAACCAACCAACCAACAAACAAAACAAACAAAACCCCCAGAAGTTCAAAATAATTAGAAGGGAAATATCCTGCATAGCGAGATATTGCTAATAAGTAAGTAAGTAAGTAGGTAAGTAAGTAAATAAACAAACAAACAAACAAATAAATAAATAAATAAATAAATAAATAAATAAATAAATAAAACCAAACTCAAGGTCATTAAACATAAATCCCAATACTAGGTTTGGATACCTCATCATGACAGTTGTTTGTCAAGGAAACCCAAGAGGTCATGAAAATAAGACAAGCCCTTATCATTACTCTTGGCTGACNACCAGAGCTAATTGTTAAGATCCTGTTGCTGAAGCCACAGGAATAGGGAGAAAGCTGGAACTGAGTTGGGAATGTTCCTCCCTGGTGGCGAGCTTTCATAGACCTAGAAGGTGCTATGCAGGCTGCTAGAGTAAAACTGGCCTTACCAATATGAACCCCAAGAACTACAATATTAATCTGCTAGGTAAGATTGCCCAATGGTACAATAGTGGCATGATTATTATGGGGTAACCAATATCTCTAATTGGATTTGATGTGCTCACCACAGGAGGAAAACATATACCTAGTACTATCAACCCNTTCACAAAACCATGGCTAAGAGATCTAAGGCTCTACAGGTAGACTTGCTATTGTTGTATAGCTAAGTTGGCATGACCTCACACTGCCTTCTAAATGTTACTTTTAAATTCATAGACAAAANCTACTCTCAGTTTTAGTCAGAGAAGTTCATTTTTCAATGAACAGAAANGAATGCAGAAACTCGGAGACTCATGACTATTCAAGGTGCCTAACTAGAATTTGAGNGCTCAGTCCAAAAGAGCACATTTGTAGCACACCTCTAAGGCTTAAGGAGCATCATGGAAGAGATTGAAGAAAGACTGTAAGAGCTGAAAGAAATCACAAAATGATATCCTGTGTGATGTAATCACTTCAAGTATGATATCATAGAAGTTGAGGCTCCCTACACTGGGTATATACAGACTGGTCCTATCAAAAGTCAATACAGTCAATTATAGACCAGGAAAGAGCTCATATCACCTTGCACTCATGAATGAGCCATTGACTTAAATGATAGATTCTGGAAGAGGAGAAGCCACTGTCTTGAGTTATGCACCTAGTGGTGTACTCACCAGGCACTGAACTGTCTTTCCACATAGCCACATAGAAGGCCCCAGCTAAACTTAGTAGGAAAAAAATGAAACAAAACAAAAACAACACAAAACAAAAAAACAGAACATAACTACATATGAGTATGGGAAAGGGACTTCTAAGCAGAAGGTGGGAAGACAGGGGTGGGAGGGAAAGAAGAAAGGGGGGTAGTAATCAAAATGCATTAAGTAAATGTATGGAACTNTCAAAGGAAAAATTCAATACAGAAAAAATGAACTACATAGCATATTTTATTTCATAAGCATTAAAATTAAAATTATTTACTTTAAAAATTTATAAAGTATCTTAAAAATTCTATAGAAGGAAAAGCATTGATGTATGGTCATACTACTTTGAAACTAGTATTAAAAGTTCTGTGTTTATTTCTTTCTAGACCTTTCCATTTCAGCTCATCAATAAAATTTATATTACTGTAATTAAAAGTTCATATTTTGCAGATGTTTTTACTATTATAATATTTTTCCTGGATAGTAAAATTTTTGGAAATATTTTTAAAATTACATGGTACTGAGGTGGTATGAATAAAAATAGTCCAAATGCTTAGTCATCAGAGAATGGTACTACTTAGAAGGATTAGGCGGTGTGGCTTTGCTGGGTAGGTATAGCCTACTGNAGGAAATGTATTACTGAGGTGGGCTTTGAGGTTTCAGAAACCCAAGACACACCCAGTGGTGTGTCTTTCTTCTCCAGCTGCCTTTAGATGTAGTACTATCAGCTACTTCTCCAGTACCAGTCTGCCTGTATGCCACTGTAANGCGAATCTTAAAAGGTCTTATAATAAAAAACCCAGAGCCAGATTCTGGGTTGAAAGCTGAAAGATCAGAGAAGCAGAACAGCCAGCCACTAGCTTACCTCTATGAAATCCTCAGCCTCAAGAGAGTGAGTTTCTGTTTCCTTGTGCCTTATATACCTTTCTGTATCCTGCCATATTACTTCCTCAGATTAAAGGTGTGTGTCACTACTGCTTGCACTACTGCTTGGTTCTGTTTCTCTCATGTAGCCCAGTGTGGCCCTGAACTCAGAGATCCAGAGGGATCTCTGCCTCTCGAGTGATATGATTAAAAGTATGTGCTACCACTGCCTGACCTCTATGTCTAATTTAATGGCTGGTTCTGTCCTCTGATCCCCAGGTATTTGGGGTATACAATATATCACCATATGCCACCATACTGCCCACCATGACAATAGACTAAACCTCTGAAACTGAAAGTAAGCCTCAATTAATTGCATTCTTTTATAAGAGTTGCTTTGGTCATGATGTCTTTTCACAGCAATAGAACACTGACTAAGGCAGGTACTGTGTTGTATCTTTGANTTAAAGCTTACTTTCTTCATATTCCTCTTTCTCTCTCCTCTATTTCTGCTTATTTCTCTCTTCCACTTTACTAATTATATATTCTCTTTTTGTATAACCTTTCAGATGAAAGCCTATATAAAAAGGTAACTTATTTTTATTTATCATATTGAATTAACACTTTTAATAATTTAGATAAAGAAAGACTGAATTTTCCTATTCATATATGTCTATTTCATTTATGTTATTTTATCCAGATGCTTGTGATCACTACTAGACTTTTGAAGTTTATATACATTATATTTCAAAATATTTCATTTTTTTATTAGAGAACATTCTGGTAAGACTGAATAATTTTATTAGTGTCATTTCTATGTTCTATCTTCTTTCAAAGATGTTTCTTTGGCATAACAATTACAATAAGACTAGGAGTAAACCCTCATATNAAGGCTGGACAAGGCAACTCAGTAAGAGAGGATCCTATGAGCAGACAAGAGAGTCAGAAACTTCCCCCCATCCACTTCAGTGGGAGGTGGGAGGAGAAACTGGGAGGAGGATGGAGAGGAAATTTCTTGGGATGTAATGTNTGAGAGAAGAATAAATAATAAACAAATAAATATTCTTTGGCCTTTTTATATATCACTTTGTTCCAAATTCTATTTACATAACATTAATCATACTTTCATATTTTCATCTCTCAATAATGGNATTTTATATAGTTAGTTTACTGTTGCAGCTAGTCTGGTAAATTTGTTGACACCTGGATTTCTAGACAAAAAAGAATCCAAAACCTTATTTGTAGAATGTGCTTATTTCTANAGCATATANATACCNCATAGTNGTTTTCTAATTTNCATAGTGAGATAATGTAATGTGGATTTGAGAAATAACTTGTACATCTGGGTTCCATGAATTAATTGGATGTGACTACTAAATCTGATGATGCAAGACTTAGTCACAGGGGAGGATGAATGCAGGAAAAGTCTTAATAGTGTCGATATCTAGAAATAGAAAGGCCTTATGAGTAAGATAGGATTCTCCATATATGAATAATTCAGGAAGCTTTTAGAAGTATACTCATTCAACATATTGCAGTGAAAAGGACTGAAATTGGATGAGACTGGACATCAGTGAATCTTTTTCAATGACTACTAGTAAGTATGAGATAAATAAAACAGGCTTTCTGAGTTTCAATATTAAAGCATGTGTCTGTATGTTCTTACCTCCAAGCTTCTGTGAGACAAACGCAATTGGTTCTTCAGAAATTGGACAAATAAAGCTTTATCTAGTGCCACAGAAATTATAGTATCTTTCAAGGTCTTAAATCCACCACAAACCGTTTGCTGTCTATATTTTACATTTTTATTTCTTTCTTTATAAATTGCAGAACATTTATCTTGTTTTCTACTACACCATGAATGAAAGTATTTCCCTTAAATTATCCAAAGGCTCATGTGTTCTGATGCCTCTTCTTGGATATANTTAAATGCCTTGTGTAAAAATGCATAAGGCATCTAAATATATATTATATTGCAATTGTTCCTTTCATAAGTTCAGTTAATATAAAAGTATATGACAACTCTGAATTTGAAAGAGCAGGTGTAGTCGGAAGGTTTCTCCAGTCCCGCTCAGCCCTGCAGTCAGTCCCTCAGCCACTATAAAATAATCATTCAGAGGCTTAATATTATTTACAAACTGTATGGCCTATGGCAGGCCTCCTGTTAGTTAGCTCTTGTNTCTTAAATTAACTCATTTCTATTAATCTATGTTTTGCCACGTATTCAGTGACTTCACCAGTTTGCTGGCATGTTGCTCCTTGGGCAGCAGGCTGGCATTTCCCCNAACTCTGCCTTTCTCTTTCCTGTCTCTCTACTTGGATTTCCTACCTGCCTCTAAGCTGCCTTGCCATAGGCCAAAACAGTTTATTTATTAACCAATGGGAATAACATTTATTCATAGCATACAGAAAGACATCTCCCAGCAAGCAGGAATCATAAACTAATTATCATGCACCATTTATTTAAACTAATGTCTGTATTTTTGAACCTGAATTACTTCCATACATGTTTTAGATTACTTGATCTAATAGTGTCTGACAAATTATTATACCCAGCACTTATTAAAGCCTTACTATGTGACAAGGACTGTACTAGGGACTTCCATTCTCTTCTTTCATCCTTACAATAGTTCTAATGTGATGTGTCATTTCATTCATGTTTTTGAAATAAAGAATTTGTGACNTAGAGAAGTGTACACATTNGAGGGTATCAATCTTAAAACTTAAATGCCAGAACAAGAAATCAAATTAAGGTATATTTGATTCCAACAGCCATATCTTAAAATATTGCCTCATGAATGTCTTTCTTTTAGTTAGCTAAAGGCAACTTCATGCAAAAAAATGAATATATTTAAATGCAAAGAAAAGACAAATGAAATGCCCCTGGCCTAAATAATAATGATTCATAAATAAAGAAAATTGTAAGACAGCCACTTGAATTTAACCTTACCCTAGAAAGAACCCTAATTCTAGCCAACAAAATTGAATCAACCATTAATAATTCAAGGTGACAAGCAGAAGAAAAATCAGCCTATAAGAGTGATTCATTCAACCTTGTTCCGGACGCAACATTCCACTGGGGCAAATCAATGCTGCGAGCTGGTACTGGCGACACTATTTCCAAGAGCCAAGAATCATGGAGGTGCTCTTTTCTTCTTTGACGGTGACTCTAAAAAGTACTTGGCACATGTGGCAGGATGCTCTCTACAGGATGGCAAATGGTAATAATTGGGGAAAATTGGGTGTTCTGCACAAATGGGCTTCTGGAGGGTCTGTGACNTTAGTTTTCTTTGTGTTCCCATTTATAAGTTTTAATTCCNGGTTAGCACTAAAGCAATTTTATGGAATAAAAGTGTTGTTTTAAATTCTAACCAAAACTATCTTATAAAATGTTAAAAGTTATTACTGAAAAGTATATATAGGAAAAATGTATATATATAAAGCCTATGATCTAAAATCTTGGGCATGACACTAATGCATATGTCCTCTGTATAAACGAAGATTTCTTTATGCATAGGGATCAAGGTTTGTTAAATTTCAAACTANTGGAAAAGATGGATTTATCTAAACATTTCTCAGTCATTCTAGTAGTCTCACATGAGTTACTGGCCAATTAAAAATGTGAATAAAGGAACCTGTGACTGTGGCCATGTGTATAAGTATGCATGCAGACATATCTCTGTATGTGTTCTGTAGAAGTTACAAAACTATTCACAGAATGTTATATTTGGATATATAAGCATGTATGCAAACAATAGCACACAAATAACCAATTCAGAAATTGTAATATTTGGATACTGGTTTTTATGTGCTACGGTGGTGGAACATGGGCTTTAGAGGTAAAANCGTCTGGATCCGAATCCTGCCTTATCATATCTACCCTCTACCTTTAGAATACAACCTAGATGCCCCTCAACCGAGGAATGGATAAAAGAAATGGGATACATTTACAAAATGGAGTATTACTCAGTTGTTAAAAACAGGGACACCAGGAAATTCGAAAGCAAATGGATGGAACTAGAAAAAAATCATCCTGAGTGAAGTAACCCAGACTAAGAAAGACAAACATGGTATGTACTCATTCGTAAGTGGATATTAGCTGTAAAGTAAAGGATAACTATGCTACAATCCACAGACCTAGAGAGACTAGGTAACAAGAAGGGCCCAAGGGAGGATGCATGGATCTCCCTGAGAAGGGGAAATAGAAGAGATTTCACGAATAGACTGAGAGCAGGTATTGATGGGAACATGAGTGATCAGCTTGTGTGTGTGTGTAGGGGGTTAGTACTGAAAGAGACTCCTGGAAAAGGGGGGCATTTTGGGGTCGAATAAAAAACCTAGTGCAAGGGAATTTCCTAGGAATCTACAAGGATGACCTCAGCTAAGACTCCTAGCAATAGTGGATATGAGGCCTGAACTGGCCATCTGTGACCAGATTAGTACCTAGCCCAATTGTCATAAGAGAGGCTTCATCCAGAAACTGGTGAAAACAGATTGAGACACACAGCCAAACATTAGTTAGAATTTGGGGAATCCACAAGAAAACCCACAGAATCAACTAACCTGGGCTCACAGGAGCTCACAGAGACTGAACCACTGACAACCATGGAGCCTGCAATGGACTGACTGAGGTACTCTGCATATGTGTTATAGTTGTGTAGCGTGATCCTCTTGTGGGACTCCTAACAGTGGGAGCAGGGGCTGTCTCTGTCTCTTTTACTGGCTTTGGGGACCCTACTCCTCCTACTGGTCACCTTGC
>LZPO01028363.1:3826-14063 GCA_001675575.1 Neotoma lepida | reverse complement strand
ACACAACTGTCTTGCTATGCAAAAGGCCCAGCCTAGTCCCATACATCTTAACTGAGCAAGACCAAAGTTCAAATCCTCTTAAGAATTTACAGTTAGATTTTACTATCAACACNGGGNAGAAATGAAATGAAATTTTCCCTATTATCATCTACTGTAGTATGCTAATATATGTTGTGCTTTCCAAACCAAATGCTTAATCTTTCCCCCCTCTGGAGACTGGTGTCTACTTCCTACCTGGATAAATAAATAAAATCTGATATTTACCTTTTACAGGTACCCTGAAATTTTATTCACTCCGTAGTTTTTACTTTTGTTTGTTTGTGTTTGGTTGGNACCCCTGATTGGCCCTGCACAAGCTGGGAAACTCCTGATTCCTTTCTTCCTCCAAATTCATCCTACTAAGAAAGCTTTTAAAGGAATGACACCAGAAGCCCAGTTCCACATTTCTGTCAACTGGATGCAACACACCTTTCTAACATGATCAGCCCACTCAAGTGCCCTTAGTTTATGATCATATTTGGGCACAGTCCCAGGTCCAATCTAGTATGTCATCACCACTCACCTATAGTCTATAAATCATTTCTACCTTAGCCTAGGTGTGCAACTTCTCTGGCCCTTTTTTGAGACTGCTGAACTGGCCCAGAATTGACACCAAATAAACATACATTTATCTGTTTCTAATCTAGTTTGATCTGGCCTTTTTCATCTGCAGAAACATATTAGTTTGTTAGTTTGTTTTTGCCTGAGAAATTACAGGAAATCTCTAGTTGTTGAGTAAGCTAAAAATAGTATCTGTAATATGCTTAGCTGTATAATATGCCCACTAAAAAGGAAGATAGGAAGGGAATTCTATTAAGTAACAACAAATGTAATTTAGCNCCTTTTAGTTAATATTGTATTAAAATATGTTCTTAGAAATATTATTTCTATGCCATATATTTGGTTTTGTTTTGTTTGCTTGTTTTTTCAAGACAGGGTTTCTCTGTGTAGTCCTGGCTGTCCTGGAACGAATCCTCTAGACTAGGCTGGCTTCAAATTCATAGCGATCCACTTACCTTTGCATCCTGAGTGCTGGGATTAAGCGCATGCACCACCAACCCCTGTCCGTATTTTACATATATGTATATGTGTATATATACATATGTTTTAATTTATATGTATATACATATATTATGTATATATTTGTATGTGTACATATATGTATATATACATATATGTGTATATACATATATATACATATATACACACGCACAAGTATTTGAGCAGTTTCAGTATTAATAAGATCTTTCTTCTAGCTGAAGAGTATCTGGATATATACATACCTTAGGAGGAATATCAGTAATTTGATAATTTCAACATTTTATATATATATATATATATATATATATAAATATTTGGATTTTCGAGACAGGGTTTCTCTGTGTAGCTTTGGCGCTGTTCCTGGAACTCACTTGGTAGCCCAGGCTGGCCTCGAACTCACAGAGATCCTCCTGNCTCTGCCTCCCGAGTGCTGGGATTAAAGGCGTGCGCCACCACTGCCCGGCAATAATTATAATTTTTATAGGAAAGGTGTTGTGTGAGTTTCCTCTGAGATTGAAACATTCCAACCTTCAGGGAAGCTGCTTAGCNGGAAGGTAAATAACTCTAAATTGCTTCTAAAAGTATCTGANACTGACCAGATTCACTCGGCCCCTCTGTCCCAGAGCAGGCAATAAAATATGAGTCCCCTTGGTCAGAAGGAAGCTTCAGAGCTGCAAGGAAGATGTCAGACAAACAGCCGCGAAGAAGAGTGAGAGTGAAAGGCCTCAAAGACGATTCTTAGACCAGAGCAGCTTCCTGGTAGAAGAAGAAACCAGCAGAGCTGCTGGGTAGAGATTTGATCAGATTCATTCGGGGAAAAGACTCTCTAACTTGTTTAGCTGCCTACAGACTATGCATTGTGCTCCAAGTTCCCAGATTTGTAGGCTGTCACCCATAATGCAGTGGGCTTTTGGTGATGCAGCTATCTTTGAGTCATTTTTAACTTGTAAGTGACCCCTCACCCAAATTCCTGTAAGTAAACCCAATAAAATTCCTTCGTTCACCAAGCTGGACTTTAGTGGGACTGATACTTTGGTCTGTCNTGGGTTCCCTATCTGGAGGCTATCCTGTGATGTATTTACCTTCCTGTTGAGGAGCTTCCCTGAGGATGAAATGTTTCCATCTCTCAGGAAACTATTACTGTTTTGTCGTACAACAGGATGCCAACATAAACTGTGCATTATATGTATTTTATTCTTGAAAAAAAATGCCCTATTCTAAAAGTACCATTTCAATTTGCATTGCCACGTATACTCTCCTTTCCTGCTTATAATAATTCAATTTTCACATGTCTAAGAAATGTATTGATGAATATTATCTTATCTGGAAAAGACAACAAATATTTGGTCAGCACATCTTAACCCTATCCACCATTTGATTTATCAGATAATTGTTGATAGAAAATTTGTTCTAATAGTAGGAGGCGCACAATTTAAAACTAAACCCATTTCAATGAAAATATTTCTGAGCTGAGTAGACTAAGATGACCTGGAAAATTACCAAGGAAATGTTAGAGCAAGTAAATTTCATTTAAGAAAGAAATACTACTTAATATGCTAGTTGCTTTGCCCCTGATAACTATGTAAACCTGTTTATTTCGAGTCTAAATGTTTCAAACCTGAGTTTTGAATTCAACCTATTTTACAGCTGTTGTTGTCACTCTGTCAAATAACTCACCCATTGTCTGAGTCTCAGTGGGGGGGATGTGGGAGGTCCCACGGTTTCTTTCCAGCTGTTACTTAGGCTAAGATAATGTTTTTGGTTCTGTACAACTCCCAGCATGCAGTCTGCTCCTGACAGCCTCAATAAAATTCCATTTAAGCAAAATGAATTAAAAGTTAGTGTGAGAAAAGTTTATAGAAAGAAACAATTAAGAACTTCTTTTTTTCTAAATTGGCTTATGACTTGGAGAGTTTCATCTTGAGAANACCTGTCACCTTGCAGGATAAAATACCATGGGCAGCTTTGTGATAGTCTGATCTTACCTTTTGCTTCTCTGAGCAAACTCTTAAAAGAGTTAGAAGGGCTTCCACAGAAATATCTGGAGCTTAAGAGGCAGCAGCAGCTGTTCAGTACGATAACAGCAGCAGCCTTCTTGGCTGTAGTCTAAACCCTAAAATCCCCGAATATACCCCAGTCCTAGAATCAGAGGAGGAAAAAAAAATGTGTTAAGCTACCGTTTTTCAAACTTTCTAAAGGGAATAATATTTGAAAGTGAGCTATATTTATGCATATATGTATGCACGTGAACACATGCTCTCACAAAGAAGGCTTGCAAACACAAAAGATGGGGAATTAGATGGCATTCAAATAGTCCAGTGGAATGTGAAAAAGACAAACTCGGAGTATTTGGGAGAAGTGACAAAAAGGGTGTACCTGAATTAATGGGGGTGATTTCTAGATACTCAAACCAAAAAAGGGACAGTAGCAATATCCTTTTGAATATATATTGCCAAGATATATTAATAGTCACACTTTCCCATCACTAAGTTAATGCACTTATTTTATATTCTTGGCATAGGCTAATAATACAGGGGAACTGCCTGGGTTTGGATCTTAGCTCAGTACCTTACCAANTTCCTCTCTCTGTACCTCATTTTCTCACAGCAAAGCAAAGGTAATTTGTAGCATCCATCCCCAATGTAAAAATAGTGCCAAGTTCCTACTAAAGATTCATGTCTGTAGGTTACCACTATCCCTATCTAACTTTTATCAAACTCTACATATCAGGCTGTCTTTGACTTAAATAGTGTCATCTACTCATAAGTGGATAAAACACGTATTTGCTTTTCAAAAACACACACATGTGCATGCACACACTCACACACACACATGAATTTCATTCACGATGCTAGTTATTGCACTATTTAAAATTTTTCAACAGGGAGAAATATCCAGTTTTCTAAAAAGTTGATTTTCTTTTGTCAAAATGGACATGGGATAATTATATTGTAATTAATTATGAAAAATAGCTATAACAAAATTGTACTTCCAGTACTTTTCTAAGCTGGACTTCCATCCTCTAAGTCCTTATAAATGGAAGGTAAAAACAAGAGGATCATACATTCCTACTTAGCTCCATAACCAGTTCAAAGTCAGAGTGGATAACATGAAACCTTTATTAAAAAATAAAATACAATATATATTTCCTGAAAAATAAACATTTAAAACTTTCATATATATTGACATGGTTTAGGATTTAAGGGTTAGATGGGTATACACTCCTTTATACAGCATGACTACAGTCATGAAAGAAGTAAGTCAAACTTCACAGGGCATCTGTGCTGGCTTGGCAGTTATTATCTGAGTTCCTGGTTGCCTAGGAATGGTACAGAAAGTTCCAGAATCTCAAAGTCAATTCATAAAGGCTGGGAAGCCCTCTTCTGTCCTTTGATGACAGTTCTAGAAGAGAATATTTCCAGAGACTCAAGACTGTGTCCATATTTTTAATTATGTCTTTGAGCATTTCGTAGACAGTATTTTGATCATATTCAAACTCCACTTCCCCAAATCTTTCCACATCCACTTCCTCTTCACTACCCATCCAGTTCTTATCCTCATTCTGTTCTTTCTTAAACCATGTTCAAGACCATTTTGTCTTGAACAAATATTTTTTGGGGGATGTGTGGCCTTTCATTTGAGCATGCTCAAGTTAACAAAGGCTACCTTATTAGAGGAAACTGATTTGTCTTTCCCAGCACTAAAATTTCCAATTAATCCTTGACTAGGTGTGGGATTGCATACCCAAATTCCTTCTCCATGCTGCAATTTAGTCTTGCTTGGGATTAAAAAGGTTTCATGCATGCTATAGCAGCTGTGGTGAGTTCCTGTGTGTTCCTGCCTTAGTGTATTTGGAAGACACTGTTTCTTTGTAGTCTTCTACCACTTATGACTTTAATACTTTTTCTACATGCATTTATGCAATTGTCACTGAGCCTTGGAAGGAGAGGTGTGTATTTGAGGCTAACTATTCAGGCAGTCTCTTATTTTTTATCTTGGTGGGTTATGTATTAATTACCAACTACAAATAGAAACTTCTCTAATGAACATTGATTAACATATTAATTTATACGTATAACAATCAGTCATTAAGACTCAAATTAGCACTATGTTCATTTAGTAGAATACTAGTGGTAGCTTTTCCCTTAAGGCCTATGACCTGTCTAACCATAATTTCTTGGCCCAATAATAGTGCTGTATATGGAAATCCTTTTGTGTTTCAGAACTTATATCCAATGGAGACTGCAAAATGTTCATGCTACTATTGTACCAGTGAATATGTCTTTCTAGGCTGGTTATTATTATAGCACACAGGTTCACAGATGAGTAAGACTGATAATTATTTTTCACTTATAGTAGCATGCGTAACACCTTCCACCATAATGAAAGCTGACCAGCAAGTGTGAGGCTTCCAAATCAGTATTAGTTTAATAACTTCCATGTTCTATGCTTGAAGTATGTGATATCTTCAATAGTAGGGTCTTGCCATCCAGTGCTGGAATGTAACTAGTAACATCATTAATGTCCTACAATAACTTGGAGCTATGGGTCCTCATTGGCCAGTAATTCAGAAATAACCCATTTCTGGCACTAAGCCTTTTTGTCTAGTAAAGGCATTGTCTAGTAAGGACTAGACAACTGGATCCATGTTATCTCATAAGGATATTATAGTCCCATTACTCTATAACACTATTTTAACTCTTTTATGCATAAGTGTGCATGTTCTATATTAGTTGCTTTGTATTTTTCTTTAATTATATGTATATCAATTTGATAGCTTCCATTTGTAAGCTGCACTGCCCTACATTAGTACATAAAATGACATTTTCTGCACAGCCAAGCAAAAGGTCTCTGTTGTTAGATGAATCACACTATGCCTGAGTTTACTTGCTAAGGCATATTATGATGCAGTATTTTGAATCCATTGTAGTTTAAAAATGTAACTCACTTTGGATGAAAATGAATACATTCTTATAATACCATTGAAATCTAAACTCTTAGTGAATTAGAAACTTTTATGAAAATACTCTTTTCTGAGCAATGCACCAAAAAATGGTTAGTATCTATGAGTTCCAAAGTGGTATTGCTTTAGTATTTGGAGAAATGACAACTGAATTTCATCAATTTGTACTCATTCTAGAATCCTTATCAGCCCTACTTTGTACCCCATTATCCTTACTACTGAAGCTACATTGCATTGGACTTCACAGTCTGGGAAGAAAACTTGGTCCCTTCAAAATATTGTGATCCCTTCAATAACTTTCTGAAATTCTCCATGGAAATTGAATACCCGGTAAACCTAGCCAAGCATTATATCAGAAACACTTACTAAAATTTGCTTAAATGTCTCTGTTTGGCAAAAGTATCAAGAGCAGTGAGACCAGGAAAGTCATGCACAGCTGATCATTAAACCCGCTCCTGTTAATTANTGTACAATTTGTACAGAGTTGTACATATTTTCACATAGGTAGACAATATTAAGTTATTAAATGAGGTAAGTACAATGGTTATCACTTGCATAACAGTGTTTTAGGGACATGTTTATTTAAGAAATACTGATCTCCTTTCTCTTCTAATATATTTATATTCTATAAGTAATTCTAGTGTTTTTACTTCATTTTTTTCAGTATATTTGGTGTGCCTCAAACTTAGGCCTCAATTTCAAGTTTGCTAGTACTCACACATTTAAATTTCTTGATTCTGAATGGGAAAACATGGAGTGCTTTTAAGAACAGCAATAGAAGAACAGAGAGATGACTCTGAATTGCTTCTCTCTGCAGGGGAATTATAGATGGAAATGGGNTNTACAACTTTAGACTACGTTCTGAATAGAAGCCACATTCCCCTCTCTATGCTCTTTTCAGTTCTTCTGAAGAAGTCAAAATGCCTTTAAACTTTTTAAATGTATTTACAAAATGTATTTATAAAACTCTGTGGATCCTTGCTGTTTGTTCAATTAAGGATATCCTTAAAATTCGTACTTAATTGTCTTTGAAAACTGTTCAAAATAAGGTCATTTGTGCCAGTTGATTTTAAAATCACAGCTCTTTTCTGCAAATAATTAAAAAAAAATCCAAATAGCCCAATGTTGTCTAAAACTAATTTACATATATGCCCTTTATTTTCCAAATTTTAAGTCTGCTTTCAAAGTAATCTGCAAAATGTCTCACTTTAAGTTACTGGTTAAAATAATTATTCATGTGTCATTACCCACATAAATGTTCAAATGCTTCAATCTATTCTTATTGCTGGTGAAGAAAGTCAGATTATTAATTAATATATCCATACAACAACAATTATCTGAAAATATTTTAGCTCTTTTTGGAATCTTAAATCATTTGAGATGTTAGCACAACTTAAAAATCAATTCTCAAGTCCTCTACAATGCATAATATAAAATGATATATAGAAATTAATATAATAAAAAATAATACACAGAAGGTAATTGCTGAGCTAATTTTATTCATAATACAGAATAAATACAGTTTAACATGAGATATTTTAAAACAATGTCACATTTTCTATAAACTATTGAGTTTTGAATAGCATAGGTAATATATACATGNTATATTTATATTCAGACACTGGAATTTTAATATCACGCNTGATTTTAATGTCAATTATTTATTTAAAGTTTACANGTTTTACTATTTTACTTTGAATGTTATTTTGAATGCTCAGCTCAAAACCACAACTCTCCAAAATACATTTTCCTTTGAGGGAAAAAATATTTCCTAAGTTATGGCATTTATTCTGTCATAATTTTCCATGAAAACTTGGGTAATTGTATGTTATCTTCCTCCTACTGCAACACATTATCTGCATTCTTGGGGACAAGAAAAATTAAGCAGAACTAATAAGAAAGTTGTAATTGAGGATTTAGTAATGTTTAACTAAATATATGTTCAGTAAAGGTATTTCAGTATAGTATATTAGTTTTCAAAGTATTTTTAAATAACTGTATTTGATATGCAATATACTAAAATACATAATAATACATTTTAAACTTTTACTTATTTAAAGTGCTTAGCATTTTGTACATTTAGTCATGTTCTTATTTATTAAATTTTATACAGCTGATTTCATATTTCTATCTCTNTCTTGCGCCTCATCCTCATTTGTCTTTCTTTGTCTATTTTTCCTGACACTGTGAAGAAATAAATGCTTATTTTTCTTTAAAAATGGATCATGAATTCTGTACTTTAAAAAATGTGTTATAGATAATATGTCATAAATACCTTTAAAACTTTATTGGTTCAGGAAAGTTGTGTAGTACCAAATTTATCCTGGCACCTATCATGAATTTTTGATGTACCAAATGTTCTTTTGAACACTCATCTCATATTTTGCATGTAGTATTTTCCATTTTCCTGTGAGAATTTGGAGAANAGGAAGTGAAGTCACTAAACTATTTTCTTGAAGTTAAATTTGTCTGCTTATAAAAATAAGTCTAATTATTGCCTGAATATAAAATACACAGAACTAACAAGAAACTTCAAATAAGTACCCTAATTTGTGCAGTACAAAATACATAAAATATTATTGTCAAAATTTCATCATTAGGAACCTCACAATGAATAATCAACCTTTGTAGAATTAAAGATTGCACAACTGTGCAAAATTTTTGTCTACATTTCAAATATATATATATATATATATATATTTGGTTTTTCGAGACAGGGTTTCTCTGTATAGCTTTGCTCCTTTCCTGGAACTCACTCGGTAGCCCAGGCTGGCCTCGAACTCATAGAGATCCGCCTGCCTCTGCCTCCCGAGTGCTGGGATTAAAGGCGTGCGCCACCACCGCCCGGCTCAAATATTTTTATACAAATAAAATAATGATTTTCAGATCAGTAAGGACAATTTTATATTAAATTTGGCAATGATAAAGTACAGCAGGTTGTATTCTTAAAGTTAATACAAAATTTTTTTCCACCTCCTTGTTTTCTTAAGATCTGGTTCAGCAAAGGAAATTAACATCCTGTATGCNCCTGTGTACAAGCATATGCAGCGCAGACAGGGGAGAGAGAAGGAGAGAGGGAAAGGGAGAGATGGGGAAGGGAAAGAGAGGAGTGAGAGGGAGGCAGGATGAAGAGAGGGGGGAGGATAATTACAAAAGAATGGTGAAGCGAAATGTGAAACCTACTGCCCTTTTTAGAAAGACTCCATTGGGATGAGTACCTGCTCTCTAATGTAGGCACAAAATCAGATCATAAGGAGACACCAAAANAAGTTGTCTCCAACCTCTAGTAGCTACCATGATGTAGAAAGCATGAAAATTACAGGCCTTTTATAGCTTTCAAGGATTCAGTCANATGCCAGTTCAATCCTTGTGATGTAACTTCTGCAAGAACTAGAGAATCATCAGTNTCTTGATCAGATTAAGCAAGGGACCANACAAAGAATGATGCTATGATTCAGACGAATTTTTTAGTTCCAAGTGAGGCATAAAGTTTTGAGAATGCCAATACATGTCCTGTGTTCTACAGACCCCAACTTGCATTTCAAATGTGCTTTGGGAAGGACAGCCAATACCTATACAAGGGATGTCTCCCAGTGGGAAGACCTTTGAAACAACAAAAATCATTTGTCTTCCATCACTCCAGGCTTTCTGTCTAAGTCCTCATTCTTTCAAGAATGTTAAATCTCTGATGTATCTTCATGTTTTCGTGATTAATCTGTCTTTATCTAACATGGCATAAATGAGTGATTTTAGCTACCCGAATAAGATTTGTGCCATAGACTCTTTTGGGCTCCAGTGTCACAATGCTGTGAGTCTNCTCACTCTATTATTAGTGTCATCTTCTCAGATATATATTTGAAAAAAGGAATTCAAAACATTATGAATTCTAAGGAAGTTGTAAACAGACATTTGAGGTCTCACAAAAGGAAGTGGTAGTGACCCTTAGAGTAAGTGTTACAGAAAAGTATGCATATTATTTTAGAAAATCTTGTATGATTAAAGACAATGGAATCTTGTTCCTCAACTCTTTTGCCATTTGCAAAATAAGTTCCATTACAAAGAAGAAGAAAATAAAATAAAATAAATTTATATGATTAAAAATGTTGTTCTTAGCCGGGCAATGGTGGCGCACACCTTTAATCCCAGCGCTCGGGAGGCAGAGGCAGGCGGATCTCTGTGAGTTTGAGGCCAGCC
>LZPO01028360.1:12028-23129 GCA_001675575.1 Neotoma lepida | reverse complement strand
TATTTTACTCTTCAGAGGGGCCCGCTACCCAGCTCCCAAATAAATCACACATGGAGGCTTATTCGTAATTATGAATGCCGGGCCTTAGTTTGGCTTGGTTCTTGTGAGCTTTTCTTTAAATTAACCTTTTGCCTCTGTGCTTTTCCCATTCTCTTACTTCTGTAAATCTTACTCCGTGGCTTGCAGTGTAGCTGGGTGGCTGGCCCTGGTGTCCTCCTCCTCCTCTTGCTACTTCTTTCTCCTTTCTCCATCTCTTTTCTTCCTCCTCCTCCCAGATTTCTCCTGTATGTTCTCTCTGCCTTCCAGCCCTGTCTATCTCTCTCTCCTGCCTTGCTATTTGCCCTTCAGTTCTTTATTAGACCATCAGGTGTTTTAGACAAGTAAAGTAACACAGGTTCACAGAGTTAAACAAATGTAACATAAACAAAAGTAACATACCTTGAAATAATATTCTACAACAGTCCCTGGGCTACTCTCAGGGCAGTTTGGGGTCTCGAGTTATTCTCATGGAGTGGGCCCTCTGTCAAATCAGATATTGGTAGGTTGTTCCCACAAGCTTTATGCCACCGTTACACTAGCATATATTGCAGGCAGATCACCATTGTCAGTCAAAGAGTTTGTGTCTCTGGCTTGGTGTTTACACTTCTCTTTTGTTAGCATACAGAGTACTGTCCTGTACCAAAGACACTAGAATGTAGGTGTGAAGGCTCTATGTAGGCACCAGCTAGACTTCTCCATGTTCAATGAATTGTGTAGGTGTTATCTTCACCAATGTGACCTTGCTGTCAATTTGTTGACAGTAGTCTCCTATCTTGGCAACAGCCTAGGTTGTTTGTGGGATTCCCAAGGGACCTCTTTGGCCAACCACCCAATCCCAGTACTAGAAGCTTCATTTGGTGACGAGATGTTCATTTGGGACTCTGTCTCTTCACTATTTGGCAATTTCATTTAAATCAAATTCATATATGTATATGTTTTAGGAAGCTTATATTGTATTAGGTTTCCATAGTACCCCTCAAATCGATCTTAATTTCAGCGGTCTTTCCCTGTCCCTGCCTCCTCCTCCCTTCTCCACTTGATTCTCTCACTCCAGAACTCCCATGCATCCATAACTATCTGTTTTATTTTTCTTTCTAAGGAGGGCTCTCTATCCACCCTTGTCCCTTACACTCTAACCTAACCTTTGGGGTTCTACGGCTTGTAATTGGTTATCATTGACTCAACAGCTAATAGCTACATAAAAGCAAATACATACTACATTTGTCTTTTGGAGTCTAGGATACCTCACTCAGGATGATTTTTTTTTTCTAGTTCTATCCGTTGACCTACCAATTTCATGATTTATTTTTTAATGGATATGTAAGACTTCATCGTGTAAATATACTTCATTTTTGCAATCCATTATTCTGCTGAGAAACAGCTAGGTTGTTTTTAGTTTCTGGCTATTATGAATAGAGCAGCAATGAACATAGTTGAGCAAGTGTCTATATGGTAGGATGAAGAATCCTTTGGGTAGATTCCCAAGAGTGGTCTTAATGGATCTTGAGATAGATTGATTCCCATCTTCTTGAGGAATCACTACACTGATTTCCATTGTGGCTGTACAAGTTTGCACACCCAGCAGCAATGGATGAGTGTTCCCTTTACTCTACATCCTTGCCAATATGAGATGTCACTTTAATTGATCTTAACCATTCTGACAGGTGTAAGATTAAATCTCAAAGTAGTTTTGATTTGCGTTTCCCTGATAGCTAAGGATGTTGAACATTTCTTTAAGTGTTTCTCAGCCATTTGAGTTTCCTCTTTGAAGAATTCTCTGTTTAGGTCTGTCTCTACCCCAGTTTTTAAATTAAGTTATTTTTTTTCTTGACATCTTGTTTTTTGAGTTCTTTATAAATTTTAGATGTTAGTCCTGTATTGAATGTATAGTTGGTAAAGATCTTTTCCCATTCTGTAGGCTATAGCTGTATTCAAAAGACCTTGTTCTTTGTCATGCAGAAGATTTTCAGTTTCCTGAGGTCCCATTTGCTAATTGTTGATTTTAGTTTGCCTGTGCTAAAGGTGTTTTGTTCAGAAAGTTTTTTTCCTGTGCTAATGAATTCAAACCTATTCCCTACTTTGTCTTCTATCTAGTTCAGTGTGTCTGGTTTTATGTTGAGGTCTTTGATCCTTTTGGAGTTGAATTTTATGCAGGGTGATACATATGGATCTATTTGGATCTTTTACATGCAGATGTCCGGTTTGACTAGTACCATATGTTGAAGATGCTGTCTTTATTCCAGTGTGTATTTCTGGCTTCTTTTTAAGAATAATCAGATGTCCATGATTGTGTGTACTTATATCTGGGTCTTCAGTTTGATTCCATGACTAACATGTCTGTTTTTCTGCCAATACGTGTTGTTTTTATTACTATAGCTCTGTCGTGCAACTTAACATAAGGAATGTGATACCTTCAGCTGTTCTTTCATAATTGAGGATTGTTTTAACTATCCTGGGTTTTTAGTGTTTCTATATGAAGCTGAAAATTGTCCTTTCAAGATCTGTGAAGAATAGTGTTGGAATTTTTATGGAGATTGCATTGGATTTGTAAATTGCTTTTGTTAGGATGACCATTTTTACTGTATTAATCCTACCATGAGCATGGGCGATCTTTCCATTTTCTGATATCTTCTTCAGTTTCTTTCTTCAGTGTCTTAAAGTTTTTCTCATAGAAACCTTTCACTTGCTTGATCAGAGTTAGCCTAAGATAGTTTATATTATTTTTTATTCTTTTGTGAAAAGTGTTGTTTCTCTGATTTCTGATTTCTTTCTCAGCCCATCCATTTGTATATAGAAGAGGTACTGATTTTTATGAGTTAATTTGGTATCTAGATATTTACTGAAAGTGTTGATCAGCTGTTTGAGCTTCTCAGTGGAATTTTTAGGTTCACTTATGTATAGTATCATATAATCCACTAATAAAGATACTTCTACTTTTTCCTTTCCAATTATCTTTAGTTGCCTTCTTGCTCTAGTTAGGATTTTAAGTACTAGGGCTGGAGAGATGGCTCAGCGGTTAAGAGTACTTGTTGCAGTGGAGACCCCAGTTCATTTCCTAGCATCCACATGGCAGTTCACAACTATCTGTAACTCCAGTTCCAGGGATCTGACACCCTCACACAGAATATACATATAGGCAAAAACACCAATGCACATAAAATAAGAATAAATAAATCATTAAAAAAGAATTTCAAGACTATGTTGAATAAGTATGGAGAGAGTGAACAATTTTGTGTTGTTCCTGATTTTAGAATTACTTGTGTTTCTCTCCATTTAAATTAATGTTGGCTATGGGCTTGCTGTAAACTGCCTTCATCATGTTTAGGTATGTGCCCTTTAATTCCTAATCTCTCCAGAACTATTACCATGAAAGGATGTTGGATTTTGTCAAAGGTGTCATTTTTTTTCCTTTCAATTTGTTTATTTGTTGGATTCCATTTATTAATTTACATATGTTAAACCATTCCTGAATTTCTGGGATAAAGCCTACTTGGTAGTCTGTCAATGTAACAGGTTTTCTAAAACATCCAAGCAGATCTAGACTTGAAGCTGCTTTGGTGCATCATCAGGAGTCATGTTTTGAATTTCCTTTAAAAATGCTTTCTTCGGTTTAAACTGAAATAAAGTCTGTATTTCCTATTTTGACACAGTGTTACATACAGTGTGTGCATATGTCTTCCCACATGTCTTTTTCCCCCCTAATCTTTCACTTTTATGGTTTTATTGGAAAGACATTTGGAGGTAGATGACAACAGGGTAGAAGGTTCAGTATGTAGAACCAGAAAGAAGTGGAAATGAAAAGCTTTATTTTCCAATAGTGACAGTGACACCTCCTCACTTCCCACCTCCCCTGACCTTTCCAGGTGTTGATTCTACCATTCCACACCTTCACTTGCCTTCTCAACTGGCCATTTCAGCCCCTCACATTTCTTGTTAGTCTATTGTTGGCTTTTCTCCCCATCATATGTCATTATAACAACCCTACTTTCATTTCTTTGACTTTAAAAAAATCAGAACTCACTTCCTGTTTAAGGCATGTAGTTTTAATTTTAAAAACAAATTGAAGACAACAAAACTCTACTCAATCTTTTCTTCTGTTTCATCTTCCCACCCAAGACTCATTTCATAGGCTTAAATATTTTTAATGTGGGGTTGTTTATTTGTGTTTTTTCTTTTAGCAATTACTTTTTGGTAAATTACTATGACCCACACCTGTTGTAGAAGCTGAATTCTGATAGACTGCTAATTCTTTTATATACCACACATTTTATTGTGAATTACCATTTAAAATTATGTACAAATTTACATTTGTACTCCAAGCTCTTTTTAAGCTCAAATTTCTTAGGTATCTTCATAGTCTTCTGTAGTGGGCATATGTGTGGGTAGTCAAATCCTTGAACACTTCTTCAGCTTAAGAAATATTTATTGAATATTTTCAGTGCACAAAGCACATACGAAACAAATTGAACAGAACATAAATGAATCTGCATATTGCAGCTTATTTAGAAAGTGGTGACAATTAAAATATGTATTTTTAGTTCAGTGTTATTCAACTCGGAAGTATTGACATTTTAGACCAAGTAATTGCTGTGAGAGGCTGTTAGGCACAGTTTGTCCCTGTAGTCTACCTGTTAAAGCACTGTGAGGCACACTTCTTAACCCTTCACAGTCATGCTTCTGGTTTCATCTTTAATCTTTATTTTCTGTCTGCATCCTAGCTTTTATTTTGCCAAGAAACAGTGCCATAATGTTAACATGGTTTGCTGATTGGAGAGGCTGAGAATGAGAAGCTTTTTAAAGTCAACAGCGTCTTACACAAGTAGGCATTTCAGTTCTTCCTTTTGTTTTTGTTCATTCTACCCTAGATAAGGAGAGCCATGAGATTACTCCTTCAGTACTGTGCCTGGATTCTCCTCAGCAATGTCACCTAGCTTATTTGGTGTGTTTTCTGTTTCAGTATGACCAGAGGCACCAGTGTTGTCAGAATACTTGTCTTGCATAGCAGGGAATCCTTTTTCTCCTTTCTTTTTCTTTTTTTCTATACTGTTTTCCGTGTTGTCACTGAAGCCCTTGCCAGCAGCTGTTCCTGGGTTGTCTTTACCAGTCTCCTTCATGTGCTTTGACCTACATTCTCCTGAAGAACATTCTGGTTTCCAAACCCTGAAGACTTCAACAAATACTGTTTTAAACAGCATCTTACTTTCAGACCTTGAGACTTTTGCTCATCACCTTTCTTGTTTGTTTTGAAATTTGACTACAATATGTCTCCCCTTTCTTCCCTTCAGAGCCTCCTATATACTCTTCTCCACTCTCCCTCAAATTCATGTCTTCTAACACATGTGCTTTCATTCTGTGTTCAACTGTTCTTCATAAACAGTAAACCTCAGGAAAGTACTATGGTAATTTTGGTGGTCAATGGTATACTAGGGCGTTTTCATCAGCTCATTTTCAGGTTTGGATGAGTGCTTATTTTGATTTTCTATTTTTGAAATAATGGGTATGACATCAGTTATTTTTCCTTCAAGTTTTTCTGTGCTTTTTTGTCGTGCTTCATGAATATAAACCTTACCAGGGCTTTACTTTTTCCCTTGGGGCAACTTATTGAATACCTACATCTTCACTAATTCATCTGGGCCAATGTGTTGTCTGTTTTAATACTTCTAATTACCTAATTATGTACTGTAATTCAGAGGACAAAGCCCTTCATCGTTTCACTCATTTCTTAACCCTTTTCTTGCTTAGGAAATATTTTTTTATATCTTTGTTCTATAAAAACTATTGTTAAAATAATCTAGATATTTGTATATAGTGAAGTCTTCTCATGCAGTGCCAAGTATTGAATTCATTATGGTTTTTATTTTTAATTAAGTTTTTGCCAATTTTTTTTGATGACCCACATTCATTTGTGTGATTATATACAGTTTAAGGGCAGTGGTGGGGCACCCCTTTAATCCCAGCACTCGGGAGATTTGTGTGATTACATACAGTTTAAGGGAGGTGGTGGCACACACACCTTTAATCCCAGCACTCGGGAGGCAGAGGTAGGCGGATCTCTGTGAGTTCCAGGCCAGCCCAGGCTACAGAGCGAGTCCAGGACAGGCTCCAAAGCTACACAGAGAAACCCTGTCTCAAAAAAAAAAGGTTTTGAGTACTGGATACTGGAGAGATGGCTTAACAGTAAGACCACTAGCTGCTCTTCTAGAGGACATAACTTCAATCCCCAGCACCCATATCAGGTTCTTCACAGCTGCCTATAACTCCAGCTCCAGGGTATTCCATGCCTATGTCCTCTGTGGGCACCAATGCTCATATGCACATAACTACACACAGAGAGAGAATTTTTTAATTATATTTTTGTAAGCTGAGTACTACACAAATGTACTACTGAACTACATCCCCAGCCTATAACCTTTGAGTTCCATTATTTTAGATTGCACAAATAAGTGAGAACATGTAGATTTTGCCTTTCTGTTTATAGCTTATTCTCCTAAGCCTGTGTTCTATTTCCATCTATAGTCTTAAAATGACTAGAATTTCTTCCTGTTTCAATGCTGAAAGGTCTTCCATTGTATATGCCTAGTACATTTCTTCTCAACCTTTCCATTGATGTATATTTCATTAGAGATGAGAACTTGGCATATGTTTTATGTGCTACATTGGAACTAGGAATACAGACAAGAAGTGTATATTCTGATTTTATTTTTGAAGATCTTCATGCCATTTTCTATAATGGTGGCATTAATTTGTATCTTCACCAACAATAGTCAGGGATTCCATTCTTTGAATTATCACTAATATTTCATACTTTTGTCTTTTTGAGAATATCCATTCTGTTAGGTGTGAAGTGATATCTCATTGATTTATAGATCTCTAATTGCTAAGTATAGAGTACTTCATATGTCTGTAAGCCACTATGTGTCTTCTTTAGATAAATGTCTCTTCAGGCCTTTATTCTTTAAGAGTCAAATCAAAAACAATCATTGCCCAGGCCAGTGTAAACTTTCTCCTACATTTTCTTCTAGTAGCTTCAGTTTCAAGTTTTATGTTAAAATTTAGTTATTTAAAAAAACATTTAGAAGGTTTTATTTTTGTTTTGTTGTTTAATCTAAGGGCCCAGTTTTAATCTTTTTCCTACAGATATCCAATATTCTCAACACTCTTTAATAAGTGACTATATCTCTTTTTCTTTTTTTGTTTTTTGTTTTTTGGGTTTTATTTGTTTGTTTGTTTTTTGTTGTTTGAGACTGCTCTTCTCTGTGTAGCCCTAGCTGTCCTGGAACTCACTCTGTAGACCAGGCTGGCCTCAAACTCACAGAGATCCACCTGCTTCTACCTCCAGAGTACTGGGATTAAAGGCATGTGCCACCACCGCCCAAAAGACTGTTTCTTTTCCCTTTGTATACTCTTTATGTCATTGTCAAAAACTAAAAGACAGTGCTTTCTTATGTTGTTTGATGTGTCTGTTTTTATACCAATACTGCTTTAATTATTGTTGCTTTGTAGTATAGTTTGAAATCATCTAGTGTGATAAAAGTAGTATTGTTCTTTTGCTCATCTTTTCTATTTTGATTATTTTGTTGCTAAATATGATTTCTTTATATTTTATTTAACATAATTTTTTACTAATTATTTGGGAATTTCACATAATATACTCCCATCCCACTCATTTCTCAGTCCTTCCATGCCCTCCTTCCACCCATGTGGCCCCCCACAAAAGAAAATTTTAAAAACCAAATGAAAGAAAAACATTTCAGTCCTCCATTCCTCTTGCCTGTCCATCATATATTCATTTGTCATAGTGGCCTTGGGAAATGTGATGTGTCTCGCGCAGTATAACCTTTTGCCCAAACAGCTTTACTTGTAAATGTTCATTGCAATGAGTTATTGGTCTGGTTCAAGGCCTCTGGCTTCTGATACATCATCAATACTGGACCCTCACTGAAACTTCTCTTAAGTAGTCTGCTGTTGCCATGGAGATCCTGCAGCTATGGTCCACAGGACCAGTCCCTTCACACACTCTAGCAGGTCACAGTTGGTATAAACAATAGGGTGGAGGTAGGCCAACTCAAAGCCCTGGATATTGGCCTGAGTGGTAGCTGAGTTTGTCAGTCAGGGCCTCCATTAGTACCCTCCTTCAGGTGAGGATCAGGGCCATCTCTCTTATGTTCATGATAAGGGGTGAATCCAGTTGTCCTGTGTGCAGGGCCAGCTCTATTACTGAGATAGCCAGCAAAGTGCGGGACAAGTTCTCCTGTGCCCAGGCCATGGAGGGCAGCTCTCCCATAGCCCCCCATAGTAACATGGGCACAGACATCATCATAGGCCCCAGTAGGGCCACAGACCCAGACATGGCCCTTTGCCGCAGCTCAGGCCTGGACAAACCTTGATCCCAGGTGACTGCATAGGCCATATTAGCCTGTTCCTCACCACCTTTGTGTCTTTAATTCCACGTCTCTCCCATTTCTCCACCACATACCTGTTCATCCTAGTGGCGCCTGCCCTCCCCGGTTGTGGGGTGCTGTGTGAGCCTGTGCCTGGCTTCTGCCCCCTGGACTTGTAAATATTTCTTGTACCTACCATAAATGACATGGGGGTTTAATATGATGATTGCATTAACCCTATAGATTTCTTTGAATAGTATTACAAAGTTGTCTTCCAATCCTATTTTTATTTTCTGGCCAAATATAAAAGTAATTTTTCTTGGACTTCGTTTTTTTTTTTTTCAAATAATATAATAATTAAATTTGTCTCTACTCCTACTTATATCATGAATTTTCATCCCTCCTATTTTCCTACCGGGTTTTTTGTTTTTGTTTTTGGCTCAATCAGGAACTTTTTTGGGGTGAGGTTGAGACAGGGTTTCTCTGTGTAGCCCTGGCTGTCCTGGAACTCCCTTTGTAGACCAGGTTTGCCCTGAACTCACAGAGATCCCCCTGTCTCTGCCTCCCAAGTGCTGGGATTAAAGGCCTGTGTCATCACTGCCTGTCAATCAGGAACTTTAATGTCTCACTATTAATGTTTTTCACTATCACATTTTTTTCTGAAGCTACTATTGCTTCTATTTTCTTTCATGAAGTTATAGTTATTATTAATCTTTCAAAATTATAAATTTTGTTCAATTTGGTCAGTGTTCTATGTCTTTTAATGATTCAAAACCAAGTTTGCCTTTCTAATGGTAGCTGAACTACACTGATTTTGAAACTGCTTTATCCATCCCAGATCCATACTAGTTTGCATGGGTGTCTAAAAACGAAACAAATCTGGCTGGAATTGTTAAGAGGATAGAAGAGCTAGAGGCTGTTCTGAAACTTAGAGCACATCACAGAAGATGATAATGACTATTCCTAGAAGTGCTACTCTCTGTGCTTTTTCTTCTCTGATGTCTGTTCCTATAAGTAATATCAACTTGCATATTGATCGTACAACAAGTATTTCTTGTTGTAAATGTGTTATTGCTCTACTTTATTGATCAACATTCTGAACTTGGTTCTTCTGTGCATCTCACATCATGGAAGTTTTCCTGGAAGTGCATTTCTCAGGCTTACTCTAACCGTAGGGATGGAGTGGCCTAGTGCTGCTACTCTGCTCTCTGCCCACTCACATTTGCCATTACTAATTTCTCTAGGATCATTTTATTGCTAATTAATCTGAGTTGGACTAGATAATTTCTGGATTTTTCTAGTTTACATTTCAGTGAATATCAATTCTTTTTCTAACTTATGATAAAGCACATACGTGTGTTTGTTTTTCAGAACTCTGCTGTATATTTCTTCCTCAATTACTTAATGCTATGGTTTCAACAGAATTTAAAGAGCAAGTCATACTAATCAAAAAAAAAATGTATAGGGGAACATGAAGTTTCATGAATTGGCACTTGAACATTGAAGAGTAGATGTGTAGATGTGTTCTTGAGTAACATGCTGCTGCCTAACACATTTTCAGTTGATTGATATTTACTAAAAATGAACAATTTAAATTATCTATCTGAATTTTAATTCTCGTGGCTCCTTCACTTTTAATCTCCCAAGTGGTTAGTATGCCTGTAAATGAAACTGTGAGTTGTGTGCAATGTAATTTCATTTCTCATATTTAGATGGCAAATACTATATACATAATTCATAGACATATGAGGCAAAGTGAGTATAACAGTTTTCATTGTTTTTCCATGATCATTGTATTACAACACCCAAACAGTACTTATTTTTGTCAGTGTGCATAGAACATTTCCAAATAATAGACAAAAAAGGAGGAGTACAAAAAGTTATTGAGCCAGCTGATTCAGAATTTTTCCTGCACCTACTTTAACAACTGAAATAAAATTAAGTCACATCATGATGGACAGGCACAGAAATTTCCTCACTAAAATGTATTGTTCTGTTCTTCCCTTACTGGCTGTTTTCTCTAAGACTAGCAGTTTACTTCATTAATTGTATACTTTTCCTTTATCCTGATTGCTGCCTGCAGGTCAAATGGGGAATTGGGGTATCTGGAGGGTTGTCACCCTAAGGTTCATACACAGATATGAGTTCACCTTGCTCAGATTCTTAGGTTGTTTCCTGGCCCCCAAAGAGCTTCCATTGCTACTAAGGAAGAACAAAAGAAACCTGAGTCTAGACATACCTGTCCATCAAGGGAAAATTTAAGAAAAGTTGTGCAAACTCAGAAGAAATTGCCTCAATTATATAAGAAATAAGATCTGAAAAATTACTCCTCATTGATGCCTAATAGCTCAACTACAATCATAGCCTGATCTACAGGAACTGCTGACACTCACAGTTAGCTAGCACTGGATTTGTATGAAGCATAGAACAGCCAAGGTCTCCAGAAAGAAAGCAGTAAGCTTTAGTAATATGGAGTACTCATATGTTACTAGTCTTTAAAAGACTCTACTGAAGAGTACTTGCCATTTTCAATGATACCCTCTGCCTCCATGCTCTAGGTAGTAGTAATGCCTTCTGCCTCCGTGCTCTAGGTAGTAGTAATGCCCTCTGCCTCCGTGCTCTAGGTAGTAGTAATGCCCTCTGCCTCCGTGTTCTAGGTAGTAGTAATACCCTCTGACTCC
>LZPO01028359.1:0-11831 GCA_001675575.1 Neotoma lepida | reverse complement strand
TTNAAAAAAATATGAGTGAAAGTGNTTCTTGGTTTCCTACCTATCACTNTTGAGACCAATGTTTTAGAGTGTAGAAAGGCAGCGGCAGGCAAGTATCTTACATGAGGTAACATACTGAGTAAAGCCATGGGCTATGTTCTATAACCAATACAGCAATGTCTCCATTAATGGTAAAAGTATTTTATCTATGTATGATGGATAAGTATTGAAAGGCTATAGCAAGCACTTGGCAGGCAAAAGTGCTTTCTGCCTAGCCTGACCGCTTGAGTTCTATTCTTGAGAACTTCTTGGTTGAAAGAAAGAACCCTCTACAAGTTGTCCTCTGACCTCCACTCCTCCCACCAAGATAAAGGAACAAATTTGAAAAGAAATTAAAATTAGAAAATTGCCTCTATTTATTCAGGCCATGTTTTGCCTCAAAATTATTTGAAACCCAAGAAATAATCTTTTGATATTTGGAGTCATTTTTAAAATGAGAAAAATTCAGGGGCTTAATTGTGGAGGTAAGAGGGGGGTTATTAGGGAAGGAGTAGGAGGAGGAAAAAATAACCTTAACTTTGAAAAAGCCATAAAGAATCATGTTGTACATTTACTTAGAATTATATATAATTTATACAAGTATATATGTATGCACATATGAATAGATTCAAAGAAATTATGCCATGTGGGGTGTTAATGCTCTCCCCAAGAGTTGCAAGCTTTCCTTATGTGATGATTGGAACTTGTATTAAAATAGAGGAGAATCTAGTACTGTCACTGTACTAATCCAGCATAATTCTTTGTACTCACAGATAAGTGAAGCATAATGTAGCTCTCACCCCTCATCAAAGAAACTTCCCTTTGCCACAGACAGAGACATTGCCAAAACCCACCAAGGGACAGACTGCAGAGAACAAGAAAAGGTAGGGAGCCCAGTCCCAGCTGATTAATCTACAACATAACTCCTGTATTCAAGGCTCAGGGTGTACATGGAAGAGGAAGCAGAAAAATAATAAGAGCCAAATGACCAGAAAAATTTGCTGTGAGACTGTCTCTCCAAGAAATTACAGAGAAGCTCCACCCATGATATTTCAACAATATAGCTACCTAAAGAGGACTTGGACAATAACATGCTAACATGGAAGTGAAAATCTCATGGGCCCCCACACGTAATAAAAAACTACAGGTAACTAAGGACTACTGAGAGAAGGCAAATTAGTCTTTTCCAGGGATCAACAGCCTAACTGATTTTCCAATACCAAATAATTAGACCTGAAATCATATTCACATAATAAACATAATCAGGCTCAGAAGGTTATATTTATATATTTATATTTATATATTTATGCATATATATATATAGCAATTAAAGGAAAGTGAGTTCATGAATTTGAGAGGGAGAAAAGAGAGAATGGGGAAAGGACTGGTGACTGGATACTGAATATTACTAAATCTAGCTTTACTTATAGCCTATCTCAAAGAGGTTTTCTTTCTAAAATTAATCCCATTTTTCAATATTTAAGGAATATACCCTTTACAATGACTTNTGCTTTGTTAAGGGTATCTTGAAGGCATCTCATTTCTTGTATCTTAAAATTCTGTAATAGAAGATTGTCTCCTTGGGTGAAAGAAGAAATTCCTTTAAGTCTACCTGCTGTATGTTAGATTCATCTCTTCTCCCTACCCCATATGCCGCATTTGTATTCCAGGAAAGCACAAGGGAATTCTATAAGCTTTGGGAAAACTTTATGAGGAAACTCATTAATTACATTTAGCTCATAAAGATGGGGGGTGATATTTTTTCTACATTCAAATATTCCCAGAATGTCTTAAAACATTTCAATTAAAATTAAAAACAGAACTTAGAACCTAAATCAGCCGACAATTTGTAGGCTACAGACTTCACTGTGCTACTCCAAAGCNCCAGTAAGGTTTTTTCTGTTGTCTTGAAATTCCTCTCAGCTTGGGGGATTATGAGAAAACACACTTTTATTTCGAAGTTGGAAACACAGATCTAAAAGAGTCACACAGCCTACATTAAAATTCAGAATCTAATCTGGTCTAGTATCTGGCATTTCATATTCTTTAACCATTATTCACTGAAGTAATAAATAGTTTACACAGGTAAGTTATATGAGTGAAGAAGTAGCCTAAACCAGGCTTTTACTTTTTTTTTCAAAGTTACACACACACACACACACACACACACACACACACACACACACACACACTTGCCTTGTCTAAGAGTTAAAATGTGGCACATCAGTAGCTACTCATTTTCCTTTCCTGTATTCTGAGTTTCATTTGTTCCTGTTTACCTGGGAAAGAAGAAAGAAATCACATGGAATTACAAATCCAGCTGAACCTGAGACCTGTTCTCACCTTCTTGCCACCACCTGNGTTCTCTGTGATCCGTTTCTTTCAAAATGGTTTTAGTTTCTTTTTCTTAGCTTGTTGGGGACAAAGAAGTCAAAGCATCAAGTCCTTGATTTATGGAATGTAAAACACTGAGTGATATTGTATTCATCTTTATGAGCTGCCTTAGCATGATGATGTGGAGTGGCAGAGCTGTTCTGGTACTGAAACAGGCCTGGGGAAGCACTAGAAAACCCCTTAACTTGGAAGTCCTGGTGTCTGTGGCTCTTTACCTGAGAAAAACCCTGGGATAGAGATACAGCTTAGTGATAGATCACTTACTTACATAGTGAGCTCAAGGCCCTTGTTTCAATCACCAGTACCACCAAAAAAGAAAGACTAGCAAGAAGGAGGGAGAAACAGGAAAGAATACGTCCCATTATACCTATGATATGACTTTTCTTGTTTGTTCCAGTTGCACACTTTACCACCACTATAGAAAACCATGATTATTGAAGAAATCTTTAGAGAACAGGAAGAGCTGTGTAAGAATTAAAACCCTTGAAGATACCATTCTTAACAAGGGACAATCCTCTTATAAGTGATTTGGATGGTTTCCTATTTCCCCCTGTTCATCCAGTTTCAGTCCCTGCTGTGTGTACTTTTGAACATTTTTCTTTATTATTAGCATTGCATCATGAATTTTTCTTTTCTCTAGATATGTTAATACTAAAGACTTATACTATNATGTTAGAGGAGAGGCTCTATTAGACAAATATTTTTAGTGCCCATTCATGTGATTCTGATTGATTGAATACCTAGAAAAATGGTTCCCAGTTTGATCTTGGACAGACATGATTTTCCACTGTTTCTCAATTTTCTGTAAGAATATGAGACTGTACTCCTTTTGTTATGATAATAGTCATAATCCACCATGCCCGCAGTGCACTANCTGTACTATAAAACACAGAGAAATAGCTCCTAGTGGGACGATTACTCAACTCGTGTAACATAATCCCAAACTGACAGATAGTCAATATTTTGGCAGGAGGCAGCAAGAAAAATGTAAATGTTCTCAATTTCTTCTTTGACTGGGGGAAATATCTACAGCTGTTGAGAAGAACTGAATTTAGAGACTGAATTATAATGATAATGAAAATAAAAAGTAATTGGTAATGAGTATTACAAGAATAGGAAGGAATTGAAGAAGATAGGGTGAAAAGTAGCCATTAACTTTTTCATTCTTCATTTGGCCATGAAGGAAAGCTTGTGCTTCCAGGATTGTGATATAGTTTGGAAGAATGACAGTGGTAGCTGCAACATGCAACATGGTCTTAAAATATGATGTGATTATTGTTGGCATGGATAATTGACTGGAATGTAGCCACAGAATTCCAGGTGTGCTGGACAAACATGGGTGCTCATGAGGTTGAGGAAACCTGTTATTCTGGTTTAGAGAAGCTAGAGAAGGTTCATAGAGGAAGCTACATCTTGATTGGCATGTGCAAGAATAAGAGAAGCTCACTAGGTGGTGAGGGAAGCAGTTTGCCGGGACATACCATGTGGAAGTGGTTGACTATGGGTGACCCGGTTGACCCAGCANGGAAACAGGGGTGTAAGACTGGAACCCGCAGTTAGCAGACTTTGATGTTTCACTCCCTCCCTGTTATTTACTCCGTGTCCCCTTTACTTGGAAATTAAGGCTGTAGAATGTGGCAAGCATGACAGCAAGATAGCAGGGGAGTGATTGAAAAAGGAATCTCGGAAGGTGTTAGATAAAATCAGNACTGACTTGCTGCTTTAAATTGGGAAGGTACAACTGGAATAAACTTGCAGAGCATTCTGATGTATAGCTATGGAACAAGGATGCTATGGGGAACATTCTTGCTTCATTGTAAAAACTGTGGAAGCTAATTAAATTAGATTTGATCCTTGTTAGAAAATAAGTAATTATCTGAGATTTCTAAAAATGACTTAAAAATTTAACATTTCAAACAATGAAATGTTAAATTTTCNTTTTCAGTGCTACAAGGAGGATTAACAGGTTACTTTTCATGAGAAACTTTCATTTGGGAGAGCTTTTAATTCTTCAGCAAGTGAAAAGTGTTGAACTGGGAATTGGCTCGCTATATTTTCCTAACCAAATGCAGTAGTCATGAAATGGGTAATTGGAGCTTATTCTACAGGGGATGTATATTCTACGACAGCAATTTTTGGTATCCAAGAAGGCTTGTGAAAATTTGTGTGCTATGTGTCTACATTATAACAATTTTAATATCTCACAACCATGTATCCTTGTCATTAAACAACTTTTCTCATGTCCAGTAGAATGTTGGGATGTAGGCTAGGGACAGTAAAATCTGACTTAAGCTCATGAGGTTTTNGGGGAAGGCTCTAGAAGCTCATTATCATCTGTGGTGTGCTGTAGTTTACATCATTATCTAGCAAAGCTAAATTGAAGCCACTGTGTAAGTGTCTCTCCCCTCCAGCCTCTGAAAGTGTTTTTTTCCTAACTGAAGATTCAAGCTCAGTTGTAAAATTCCTTAAATGTTCCTGGAAAAAGAAATGCATCTTGAAAGAGCTCTAGCTTGTCATTAAAAATAAAATAGCAAATATCAAACTCCTGTTCCAAATGGATTCATGCTACTATAATTACATACTGTGCGTCATGAGTGTTAGTTCATAGTGAGGAAACAAGAGTGATTGCTTCTCAGAGATAAGTTCTTAAAGATGTTTAAGTTTTGAGATAACAGTCTCATACTGTGACCTGGGAAGACAAAGTGTGGAAAGCATCCTTGGTTCTTGGTATAACCTGAAGAGCATGGCCTCACCAGATGTAGAAATTTAGAAGTTCAGTGAGAGTATTTGTCTACAGATAAAATACATCATCGATGTTTATTTTTAAGGTGCTGCCTTTTATAGTGAGACTGTTTGCCTGGTTATGAAGATGGATGGGTAACCTGCAGTTACACATTGATTAGGTGACAGCTTGTGTTCTGAAGAGAAGCTCAGGCTGTGGCCTGCAGAACTATCCACTCTTGGTGATACTTTTGCTTTGTAATATGGACAATGTAATGGTTTTCTGCAAATTAAAGCAGTCCATCTTCAGTCGTCNCAGGCCAGTGGGTTCTGTTGACCCTAGGCACTGCCGAATAACCAGCATCTATGCAATAGNAATTCTCAAGCACTTTCCTTTGCCACTTTTCTTTCATTTGGGTGAAAACTGGCTGGTGTATTCATGATTGGGACAGTGAATCTGGAGACCAAAAGAGGAAGTCGTTCATTTTTAATAGAATGGATAAAATACTAATTTACTTATTTCACCAATATAAATATTTGGAAAATATTTTCTTCAATGAAAGAAGACTGAGGGGAGAATTTTTAAACAGATATTTTTGAGTAGGATTTAAGTGTCTAGTAAAGAGGCTGTACCTGCTTAGGAATGCTGGAAGAAGGTGTGATAATAAACTCAGTGGATACTCAGACTTCACAGGGAGAATTTCAAACCCTGGTGATGAGGAAAAAATAAAGCCCCAGAGAACTAAGTAAGCTTTAAATTTCAAGACATGAAAGGTCATCATTGCCATGATTATCCAGTTATTTGATTGGTACTGTGCTAGCAATGANATCTACAAAATGTTATCCTGAAATGTAAAATTCCCTCATCTCCCAAATCTTTGGNTAGTTTCCTTGCCATTTAGTTCCATATGTTTTAATTATTTCTTCTACTAGAAACAACAGATTTTCCACTTATTAAAATCCTACTTAAGACTGTGAATAGCTATGACCTTTTAAACAAAATTCTCAACAATACTTTACAAAATAACTTAACTATTTGTGAGGACCTGGTTGTTAGCGTAAATTTGTGCTATTAAGATTTCAGTTTCANCTACTTTCTTGCCATTGGTCAAGTAGTTTTTGACAGGAAAAATTTTTAATGTAAAATATTGTTTATCAGGATTTATTGTGATAGTTTCATGGGTTTTATAGCTTCTGAAAGATCCCTAGGTCTTAAAATAATTAATTTGCATTTTCATTTAAAATTCAATCTAACATTTGTATATGAAACCTTTGTCAATCCCAGTAGTTGTTCCAAATATATCATTGGGTCTGAAGAATTAATAGTCAATCATATTTAAATCTGTTCACAAGATATAATGATGTATACTTACCTTTTGTATAATGTCTGCCTTTCATTTTGGAATCAGGTTAATATTTCAATCAGTCAAGTTTCATAGACAGAATACGGAAGGCATCATCTAATGGGTTCAGGAGTCTTAATATTGTTAATATTTAGCTTATTTCTCTCCCCCCCACCATGGAGGCTCAGGTGAGNGAACACAGATGACAAGGTTTGTTAGCAACCGTCATCCTTCGTTATCATCTGCTGAATCATCTCACTGGCCACTGAAGTTTTGAAGTATTTGAAAACAAGGATACTGCCTGGCAGATAAATTAGGAAACATCCCTTTATTATCAATAATAGGAGTGATTGCATTCAATTTATTCCTTAAATACTTGTGTAAAATTAGCACTAAAGCCAACAGAGCATGGCTTTTGTNTTAAAGATTTGGTGAATCAGGTTTTGGTTTTTACATTACTGCCTTCCATAACACTGTTTCATCTATACTACAAAATTCATTCCATAAAAATGGACATGGCCCGCATTATTTTAAAATATTTTTAGTATTAGTAATTGCACACTCTCACTCATGNTATTTATATTTGTATTTGTCACTTGTCCTTTATTAGTCAGAGAATCAGCTTNTGCATCTCTGTCCTTAATAATTGGCTTTTTGGTTCACTTCTCTATCACTTACCATTTATTATCTATAACAATGAATGTTACCAAATTGACTTAACAAGTTGTTTACTCATTTGTTATTTTAAATATAATAATATTTTTGTTAATTATTTGAAAATTTAATTCAAGATAGTTTGTCTACACTTGACATTTTCATTTAACTACTTATGATCTCTGGGAGTAACATTCTACCCTGTGTGAGGTAACTACAATTAACCTCTTTCATATGAATGCATATGTTTAAGAAACTCATAAAATAATTTTCCATACGGGATTTTCAAACATCTTTAGTTTTAGTTATCTCTNCCCAAACCCCTTCTGTCCGAATCCTTCAGTCTTTCTTTCACTTTNGTGTATTTTGTATTTGTTGCTTTTATTGAGTTAAGATATAAAGAAGAATTTTGCAAATTTGAACTGAACTCCTTTGTATATTTGTTTAAATATTTTTTAAATTATGTAAGCATTATGGCTATCTATAACTAAAGTAAAATATTTAGTATGTTTGTTAATTCTTTTATTCAATGACCTGCATACTTATATTCTCTCTGTCTCTGTCTGTCTGTCTGTCTGTCTGTCTGTCTCTCTCTCTCTCTCTCTGTGTGTGTATGTGCACATTAATTCAGTATGGAAGTTTTGAGCCCCAATTCCAAAATCTTAGGATTTTGCTTTATGTGTTTAAATGAAATTCTGAGTAAATATTTCCTTGCATTGTGATTTGAGTTTATTTGTATTTCACTAAGTAAAATTTGTCAAGTATATCTTTCTTAAGAAAATAAAATAGAACTAGAAGAATCGATGCTTATTTTGTTTCTTCTTCTGACACACCAAAACTTTTAACAGAAGTAAAGTAAGAATAGGACAATCAAATCAAAGAACAGGGAAGCTCTCCTGAGGTCAGTTAAATGTCCTTGTGGTTTTACTTGTAGCATGTTAGACCCCCTTTTCTTGTCAGCCCCTCTCATGTATGTAAGCGACCTCCTCCAAGTTCCTGGAGCAGCTAATCACTTTATAATATACGTTTTAACTTGCTCTAAAAAGACTTTAAGATAGTTTGGTNCTGAATATCAACTCTACNTTTAGTGTATAACNGCAGGAACTAACTGAAATATTTACGGTGGTTTACAGGTGATGAGCTGTGAGGGTTAATCTTCATAATCAACTTGACTAAATTTAAAATCACTTGTGTATTTTCTAAAACACACATATGGGTGTGTTTTAGAAAATAGCAAATACTCTGTAATAAAACCATTATTCAATTGGGAGATGAATGACTACTGAAAAATGCAAATCTTCCTGTTCATATTTGCAGTTTATTTAACTTTTAAACTTCATTGTTAAGAAACTTCTAACCTTTGCTTAGGAACTGACATATTTGATTAGTTCTACTGTAGACCAAAGCTCATTTAAATGCTATCTTGTCTTTCTTTTTAAAATTAAAGTATTTATTGTATATTTAAATAATGTTTTGTCCATTATTTGATAATCTCATATAATATGCTATGATAATATTTATTCACTCTTCCAACTCCTTCCGTTTACTTCTCTACCCTCTTACTCACACAGATTCATAGTCTCTTTCTTAAAAATATAAAACAAAAATTANAGAGTCCATTTAGTGTTGGCCAACTACTCCTGGAATTGGAGTCATTTTATTACTANGGAACTTTAACAGAATAATAGTAGTAGGCTTTTCCCTAGGACCCATTACCTACCTAATCTCNTGCCCTTGCTTTCATTGATGGTGTCAGGTATTAGTTTCATCCTGNGGTAAACTTTTAATCAAGTCAAAAGAAAATGCTTGNTTACTCCCATAACATTCATAACACTATTCAACCAGCTGGATATCTTGTTACACAGGTAGTTATTATAGCTTTCAGGGTTAGTAGCAGGATGGGATTGATATGTTTGCTCCTATGTTAGCATATACAATACCTTCCAAAATTACGAAAGAGAGCCAGGAGGGATTAAAGTTCCAGTTGAGTACCAGCTAGGCTTTTCTCTGATCTATGTCGATGACATAATTGTGTGGTTTCTTCAGCAATATGCTCTTACTGTCAGTTTCTAGAGAGTAACCAACTAAATTGACAATAGCCAAATTGGGAATCGGAGACGGTCTATGGGAGTCCTGTGGCCAATAACTCAAAAGCAGGTAACCCATTTTTGGTACTGAGAGTTTTATTTGTTAAAATGTGATGTCTAGGGACTGGAGAGATGGCTCAGTGGTTAAGAGCACTGGCTGCTCTTCAAGAGGACCCAGGTTCAATTCCCAGCACCCACATGGCACTATCACAACTATCTATAATTATAGTTCCAGGGCATCTGGCACCTTCACACAGACATACATGCAGGCAAAACACCAATGCACATAAAAATTAATCTTAAAAAAAGAATGTAATATCTAGTTGTGGTGTTAAATGCTGTTTACTTAATATTACAATTATCTTTCATCATTCAAAACATTACTATTTTTATGTTAAATAATGAACCTATAAGTAAATCTATGTAGTTTGTATATTTTTCTTGTTTCAAACATAATTATGTACCTATTTCCCTGAAACCACTTCTATTAATGTGATCAATAGAGATATTAAGAAGTTCATAAACAAGCTATGTAAAGTCTACAGAATGTTTAACATGGCCTTCCTAACATTACTGGAAATATTTGCATTTTGATAATCTCTAGTATTATATAATTTTGATATTTTGGCTATTTGAAATATAGTTTCTTCTGCAAAGAGTACATTAGAATGTAAATTGGCTAATACTTTATCCTCATGGTAATGTGATATGTCAAAAATGAACAGCTTGAATTCATAAGCCTTAACAAAACTCCAATGTACCATAGTAAAAAGACAGAATTATCTTTTTGCCAAGTTTCACCTTTTGATACTATGGCATTTATAACATATAATTTTGAGCTGGTAAGCTAATTTTTTTTCTAGTATAGATCTAATATAGAAAGCTGAGAGCCACTAATAGAGAGAGGTTGAGAAAATCACAGTCATTAGTTGCTAAGTTCGTACATCATGATTTTTTAATAGTGTGTGTGTGTGTGTGTGTGTGTGTCTGTCTGTCTGTCTGTCTGTCTGTCTGTCTGTCTGTCTGTCTGTCTCTGTCTCTGTGTCTGTGTGTGTTTGTGCTGTGGCTCAGAGACTTGGAGTCCAGCCCTAGGATGTACGATATCTGGTTCTCATGGTGAAGGAGCTCTCTATTCTTCAGGCCAGCCCTTTAGTCAGAGAATGCTGAGATCTTCCTAGATGGTACCATGAAGAAACATCTCTACTTCCTTCTCTCCTTACATTTTTCAAGCTAAGAAGCAGAACAAGCACAAATCGCTTTCTTCAGCAGCTTTTCAGCTATTTAGGGATTAAAGAGGAGGAATACAGATAAAAGGATGAACACATCCTTTGCCCAGGTGAGGACAAGAGAAGAGAAAATTCCCCAAGTCTCTGATGGCATGGTACTCCTTTCTCTTCTGTGATGCCCTGGTGTGGTACAGAAGGGTGGATTCCATGCCCCTATCTTACTCAACATTCCANAGTCATCACTAGGGACTCCTCTCCCATATCCCCATCTCACTCAACATTCCACAGAGGCATCACTAAGATCTCCTTACTTTACCTTGCTTGCTGCTATTCAGCGCTAGTGACAGTGACTGAGAGGTANACAAAGGACCTAGAAGTTGATTGAGGTAATCAGAACAGGTTTGCTCAAAGTAGCATTTTTCCTATAACTCCTCCATGTATGGATTCTGCTTCAGCTCTTTATCCTTGAACTCAAATAACCCAATTGTGGCATTGGGCCCACTGAAAACATCTTCATCGTGAAACAAGAATTTTTTCACGTCCAAAATAGAAAATCACTACAGTGCCCAGAGAACTGGGAATGAAGCTTTTGCAATTTGGAAGCTAGATGGTTTCTNGGGAGGAGAAACAGCAGGGAAAATTAAAAGAAAATACATGAAAAATTGANTCAGCTGCTTACTTGTGATTAATTGATGAAAAGATATTTACTGAGTTCCTAACATTTGTTGATAAAGCCTATTATAAGCACATTTATAATCTACATCAAAGTACCATTATTCTTTCTTTTTTTATTGAAATTGATTCTTCTCTCAAACAGTACATCCCAAACAGTTTCCTCTACTTCCTATCCTACCCCTCTCCCGTGCCCACTCCCCCTCTATCTCCCACCTGAAAAGAACAGGCATCTAAGAGACAAACAATGAAGCATGACAAAACAAAACAAAACAGGACAGTGCAAAAGCCCTCAGACTGAAACTCAACAGGAGGAAAAGAGCCCCCAAGTCCAGACAAAAGACTCAAGAGACATACCTCCTCCCATAGTTAGGAGTTCCACAAAAACACCTTGCTAACTGCCACAGCATATACACAGAGGATCTGGTGCAGACCCATGCAGGCTCTGTGCTTGCTGTTTCAGTTTCTGAGCCCATATGCTCCATCCTTAGTTGAGTCAGTGGGCCATGTTCTCCTGGTGTCCTCCACCGCTTCTCACTCCTACAATCTTTCCTCCATTTCTTCTCCAGGGTTCCCCAAACTCCAAGAAAACCTCCAGCTTAGGCTCTCCCTCAGCATAATGTCCGGCTGTGGGTCTCTGCATCTGCTCTCATCTGCTGCCCGAGGAAGCCTCGCTGATGACAATGGGACAAGGCACTGATCTATGAGTATAGCAG
>LZPO01028358.1:0-10401 GCA_001675575.1 Neotoma lepida | reverse complement strand
GAGGGCTCTGCTATCCCAGACTCCGGCACATTTATTTCAAGAATCCTTTAAAACTCTTTCTCCTGGGTCAGGCTGCCCCCCACTTACTTCCCCCATGCTTCTATAACAGGGCAAAGTGGAAATAAAGAGCTAAGGGTATTTAAAAAAGTACTGCACCCTGAAGAACAGCTAAAGGTAACCCATTTCCAGCAGAGGTTACTGCTGTTTATCTTACGGTGCATAAACGTCTGTGGTNGGAACCAGACGCTGGGAGCTCATCCACAAAGAGACAGTTCTGAGCCTAGACCGATGCTTTTAGCCAGGCTTCCCCAGCTGTCTCTGTTAGATGTTATAAGCACCCAATTTGATAATGGTCTGCTATCAGCTACTTGATCTTTTACTTGGAAGCCACTCCTAAGGGGACACTCTGCTCCATGTGGGGCTCTCAGTTGCTAACTCCAGCTGGCTNTCTTTATGGGGCTATTTGAGTCAACTTTTGCTTGTTGTTGTAAGTGCCTGGCTCAATATTTGGCTTCTCAACCTATCTAATGCCTACTTGTTATTCATTTATTCTTGCTGGCTGTATACCTACTAAACTCACTCATTCAAAACTGAAAATGTAACTAATGTAGATGTAGATCATTCTCTGTGCACAATACCTCTATGACTGGGGAGATGGCTTAGTCTGTAAATGACTTGCCCTGCAAACATGAGGATCTGAGTTCAATCCCCCAAACCCACATAAAAACCAAGCATGGTAGTGCACACTTATAATCCCAGTGCTGAGGAGTCAGGGATAGGTGGACCCTTGGGGCTTACAGGTTGACCAACAAGCATCGCCCTCTTGGTGACCTTCTAGGCTACTTGAGATAACCTGTCCTGAAGGTCAACAGAGGAGGTTGACCTCTGGCCTTCACACACCTGCATGCATTCAGGTGCCACCTGCCCCACACACATATGAACATGTACACACATGTGCATGCATACACACACACACACACACACACACACACACACATACACACACAAAATATGGCCTTCATCTAAGGGAACCCTTAATAAACTAGATCTGCTGATATTTCAGCACCAGGTGGAAGATAAGCAGAACCTTGGACGAATGTACACTGAGGCCACGGGGAAGTAGACAAATGGAAACTTACGGGTGCCAGCGGGAGACCAGATGTAAGTGGAAGACATGTGACAGCAGAATGAAATGACTCTAGGTAACTAGCTCTCTACCAAATGGATCCNAAGACACTTAGAGACCTGGGCATGTTCTTCAAAGCTCAGCTCATAGATANTAGTACCTATCTACCTGTGAACCTAAGGAAAGAAAACTGGGACTCTTGGCAGGCAATGAAAGTAAGTGGCAGTGGCCAAAAGAGAATGAGTAGGCAGTAAAACATGATTGTGATTTAAGAGAAAATAGCTACAGTTCAGCCAGTGGTGCCATTTGTGAGTCATACAACTCCCTGACANGTGGCAATAAGGACTTTACAAGTTTCTGGCATCATTATCCTTCTCCCAGGGTGAATCTGTATTGAGATATAGAAACCCATCTAGCCATCCTTACTTANTACATTAATAAATATTCATGAAGTGCTTTATCGTAAGCCTTCCAAGCTCTCACACTGTGGGGTAATACCATTAAACTATCCCTCAAGCTTTCTTCCCTAAAACGTATTATAATGTACATTGTTTATACCTTGTATGCTTTGTAGCTGAATTTCTTACCTGCAATGTTTATAGTTTGATTCTAAAAGGAAGCACTGCTTCCCACTTGAGATCAAGATTGAATATTGAGTGATAAGGAATACTTGGGCTTCATGCAGAAAATATAGCAATAAACTACCACCTCAAAGGTTCATTGGTGCCTCTCCACTTCTGATCTGCACTGAAGAGTTGCCTAATTGACTTTCTCCCTGGTAAGCACAGAAAGGAATTTTTAATCAAATACAAGTCTACATAGCCACATCACATAACTTTAGCAAGCCAAGGAGTGGTATTAGACTTTCATTTATAAAGGGTAAAATATATGCAAGAATTTGATATCATAAAAAATTTCACTCCCATCAACAAGAATATCACCAGCAAGGAACGTGCAAACTGAGGCATATCCTAAACCTACATTTCCCCCACTTGTTCGTCTGTTTTTTTTTTCTCTTGTTTGAATGTTTTATCCTATTCAGGTTTGTTTTTATTTTATTTTATTTTGCTTGAATCATTCCTGCTGGCACTCAATACCTTTCCTGGCATCTAGTTGTGCATTTGTGCTCACCTGGGTTTCTTCAGTTATCTTGTTGTGGAGACAAGGGGGTCTCCTTCTCCCCTTTCTCTCTTTTCAGAATTGCTTTGGGGCATTACACAGTCTCTGTGCCAAGTTTATTGAGTGGGGTGTGTATTCATGGTCACCAATTGTGCCTGGTGCCTGCTTCTTTGTAGTTCATGACTAGCATTTGATCCCCACTGTACCCTGTATCTTGCCTGGCTCTATTTCAACTACAGAACATTTGCTCACTGCTGTGAGGAATGCAAAGGAAGTNGATTCCAAGTCTGTAAGCAGGTGACATTAAATTAGGACCCTTTGCATTTATTTTTTAAATTTCATTTCTATGCTTCATTAGTCAAAGGTTTCCAGGTAGTTCTGCAGAAAAGATTAGTTATCAGTGTCAGCTAATGTAATTCTGACGGGGTGAAAATTCTTCTCTACCACCTCACAAAGGATAAAAAGTAAAACTAGTGTTTTCGTTTCTCAGTCAGGAGAAGAGTAAAATTGGAAAATACTGGCTTCTTCTCCCATCCATTCCCTTTGGTTATTTCCTTTAGCTCTCTACATCTCACAGTACATTTAGTAAGTAAGTTCTAGTCTCNACATATCACCTCCACCTCACCCATCCTGACCCCTGGCTGTCCACTTGGAAAGATTCAGATAAATGCACACACCCTTCCATCACGTAAGAGTAAGGGATTGTCTCAGAATACTCCTTCCTCGTGGGAAATACTGAGAAGACTTATTAGCCAAAAGTAATGGATCTCTAATGGGAGGATTTTAGGCACTGCTGACAAGTCTGAAGGGAAACTATTTTGGAGCAGAAGGAAGGTCCCACGAGCCTTTCAAATATTGATGTTTCTTAATGATTAATGTTTCTTAATTATTTAATGTTTCTTTGATGTATCCTTTCTCCTTTAAAAAAATGAATGTTAGATATATTATAAAATATACAATGTAACAAAAATAGATGATTAAAACCTGGAGGTGAAGGTACAGCCAATAAGAAAGGTTAAATGAGTTATAAAATGTGTCAGTACTAGGAGTTACATCCGGTAACAAATAGCACAACTCTTATGACTTAGACCCTCTAAACTGCATATCCTAAGACAAAACCTGTAGTTGTAAGTTTTCTCCATCCTGCCCCGGGGTCCCACAGCTGTGATGGGAATGTCTTTCTGAAAATGTGTTACTCTGATTGGTTGATAAATAAAGCTGTTTGGCCAATGGTGAGGCAGAATAAGGTTGGGCAGAACATTCGAACTAGGGGGAGAGAAGAAGAATGCAGAGCTGGGGAGACGCCATTCTGCCATCTAGAGAACAGCATATAATGGCACACAGGTAAAGTCACGTGGAACACGTGGCGACATAGATTTATAAAATGGGTTAATTTAAGATGTAAGAGCTAGCTAGCGAGAAGCCTGCCACGGCCATAGTTTAAAAATGATATAAGCCTCTGTGTGTTTACTTGGGTCTAAGCAGCCATGGGAGCCGGGTGGGACCGGACAAACATTTGCCTACACAGCTGCTTATAAAATAATCACTCAGAAGCTTATATTAATTATAACTGCTTGGCCATTAGCTCAGGCTTACTACTGACTAGCTCTTACACTTAGATTAACCCATAATTCTTATCTATGTTTAGCCACGTGGCTTGATACCTTTTCTCAGTTCTACCTTGTCATCTTGCTTCCTCTGTGTCTGGCTAGCGACTCCTGACCCTTTTCCTCTTCCCAGCATTTTCCTAGGCTATTTGCCCCACCTATACTTCCTGCCTGGCTACTGGCCAATCAGTGTTTTATTAAACCAGTGTTCAAGAGCATTATCCCACAGCAAAAACCACTGCACATCCTAAGACAAAAGCAAAAGGAAAACACAATTAGCCACAGACTGAGTTCATTAGGATAAAACACTTGTTCAGAAGAAACCACATTCAGAAGTTTCTGATTCAGCTTTGCATGGGGTTTATCTGTATACAAAACAGAAGAACTAAATGCTTAAATCCACACAGAGTTGTACATTTCCTCAACAATTCTTTACAACAGCCCCAAATTGGAAACATCTCAAATGTCCATTAAATTGGTAAACAAACTATGGCCTATGCATTGGGTAGAACATTGTCCAGCAAGGAAGTAAAAGGAAAGAAGCGTGAGTGCCAAAATTGGCAACCTTAAAGCTATTGTGATGATAAAAAGACAAACATGAAAGCAAGCACAAAATACAGTTCATGATTCTAGTCACATAAAATGCTAGAAAACACAAACTAATCAATAGTGACAAAAACCATATTAGTAGGTAGCTGTAGACAGGGATACATGGAGGAGTGGACTGTGCAGGGTCAGAAGGAAGCTTTGAGAATGATAGACATGTCCTGTATTTTGATCAGGGCAATGGTTTCCTAAATATATACATCTATCAAAACTCATTAAATTACANACTTTAATTGTTTTGCTTTTAAAAAAATAACTTCTAGAAACATTTTTATAAGAATCCAAAGCTGGAAGCAAGTCAAATGCCATCAACAAGTGAATAAATGCACAAGTGGTGACATATCCATAAACAGTAATGTCACACCCCTCAACNGCCAACAGTAACAAAGCAGCTCTCTGTGTGGCACCACTGAGTCTTAAAATGAGTATGCCAAGGAAATTCTAAATCACAACACCAGCCACAGTGACAGAAAGGGTATCAAAGGTGTCCTAGAATGAGGGTTCAGTTGAGAGAACAGAAATATTTGAAGATCTTTGAGTGATGAGTTCATGAGTATAGGTTGTGCCCAAACCTGTTAAACTGTACAATTATATATTATGTATTTTATATTAACAATACCTCAATAAAGTTGCTTAAAANTAAATACAGTTTTCTGCACATACTCTACTTCACTGAATAGTCCATTATGTGACAGTGTTTGACATTTTGGTTGTGAGCCTAGCCGTTAACGACTAAGCCATCTCTCTATGTGTAGGTATGTATGTGTGTATGATGTATATGGGTGTACATGTATTTGTGTAGAAGTATGCTGTGCCACAGGTAAATGTGAACACCAGAGAGNAGTCCCGGGTATTGGCCCTCNCCTTCCACCTTGTTTGGTACTGAAGTGTATGCCAGGTTAGANGGNCCTCAAGTTTCTAGGGATTTCCCCCACCTCTGTCTCTCATCTGGTGAGGAACACTGTGATATGGATGCACACTGCTGTACTTGGTTTTTGACACAGGCTCTGGAGATTCAAACTCTGATCCTCATACCTCATACAGCAAGCATTTTATCCATTGTAAAGTCCTATGTGACCGTTTGGTGCTGTATCTCTCTCTACCATTGACTATGGACTCTAGCAAGGAAGTAACTATGACACTTTATGCACTTGTGGGAGCGTGGCCTGGCTTGTGACTAGCACTCGAACATTATTGCAATTTCTGCTAGTAATAGTTGACATTTCTGGTGTCTGCTTACCATTGTATATCATCTCCATCTGAGCATTTGGGGACTGTTATAACAAAATGCTATGTTCTGGGTAACATAAACACCAACATGTGTTTCTCACCAGGCTGGAGGCTGGGAATTCAAAGATCAAGGCATTGTCATACTGGATGCCCAGTGCAGGCTNATGTTCTTGTTCATAGATGGCACCTTCTCAGTGATGNAAAAGAGAAAAGAGTCTTTGGGGGTGTCTTTCATAAGAGCACTGATCCCTCTTGTGAAGGTCCCATCCTCATGACCTAATTACTTCTCAGCATCTCTTTCTAATATCAATCACATTGGTGATCAAGTTTCAACATGTGTATTTTGGAGGAACATAGTCAATGCATAGCAACAGTTTGGGTGAGCATACCTACTTGCTACATATTACTTACTATGTAAGTCATGGACACAACAGCTTAGATAGATAGCAAGACTGGAAGATACCACATTGCCATTCATCACAAAGAGACCATGACCTACTATGCTATAGTTGCTGGTGGTAATTGCGTGGTTGGATCCATTTAGTAGAATTCTGTTTGTGTGAGTATAAATATACATTAACTTGGAAGCCAAAAAAATATACATTAACTAGGAAGCCAAAAAGGTCTTTGAAAGTGTTCCCAACATGATTATTCATAATTGCATATTTGACATTGAAATTTTAATTGTAACAGAACTTTTCAGNAAAAATAAATAAACTTGGGAAAGTAAGGACAAGATTACAAACAACTAAAAGGAATTAAGATAATGGATTTAGGGGCAGGAGCTTGAGGGTGTTTAGCAGCTAAGAACACTTACTGATCTTACAAAGGACTAGGGTTAGGCTCCCAACACCTACATGGCACTTCATAACCAGCTGCAATTCCAGTTCCAGAGGATACAGCATCCNCTTCTGGCCTCTGCAGGCACTGCATGAACATAGTGCACATGCATATGTGCAGGCAAACTCCATAAAATTAAATTAAATAGAATAAAAATTTTACAAGATGATAGCTTTTATCTATAAAACTTACAATGATGTCTTTGTTAGGCTATGTATTGCTATGATGAAACATCATGACCAAAAGCAAGTTGGGGAGGAAAGGGTTGGTTTGCTTGCTTGCTTGCTTGTTTGCTTGTTTGTTTTGGGTTTACACTTCCACATTGTAATCCATCATTGAAGGAAGTCAGGACAAGAACTCAAGCAGGGTAGGAACCTGGAGGCTGGAGCTGATGCACAGCCCACAGAGGAGGACTGCTTCCTGGCTGCTCTCTTACAGAAATCAAGACCACCACCCCAGAGGTGGCACCACCTGGTGCCCCAGGTGGCACCCCAGAGGTGGCAATAATGTTCAAGTGCTATTCACAAGCCAGGCCATGCTCCCACAAGTGCATAAAGTGTCATAGTTCCTTCCTTGCTAGAGCCCATAGTCAATGGTAGAGACCCCCCACATCAACCACTAATTAAGGGCCTCCCTGAGCAGGCCCTGCACCTCCACAGAATGGCACAATAGAGCAAACCCTGTTAGTGCAGGTGTGGATGAGCCAGGCCTGACGTTCTGAGCATGAGAGAGAGGCCCCCATTTCTCATCTGTCTTGTGATGGTATGGGTGGGGAAGAGAAGGCCCCCCACATCAATGCCTTGAGCAGGTGGGAGAGATGGCCCTATGGTTATAAGAGTGGGAGAGCTATCTCCCATCCCCACCAGCTGCAACACGTGGGAGAACAGGCCCTGCATCCCACCAGAGCAGCACAACAGTTCCAACCTTGTTAGCAGAGGTATGGGTAAGCCACCCTGGAAATGATGAGCATGGGGCAACTGTCCCCATTTCCCACCTGGTGGACCAACCCTACAGCTGTCCAGGCCCAGACCCAGGATTATGATTTGGCCTGCCCCAACATCCATCCCATCTATAATCTGCTAGAGTACGTGAAAAGACCTGACCCGCAGACCCAAAGCTGCAAGATCTCCAAACACGGGGTACCAGGGGGATGTCAAGGAAAAGTCCTAGTGGGGGCCCAGCATCAAACATGTAGAGGAGACCAGGGACCTCGAACCAAAGCAATGACTCCTTGCAATGAACACTTGCAAGTAGAGATGTATGGACAAAGGCGTATACAGCATGGCTTGTTGGGTCTCACTGCAGCTTCCATGACAAGATTTTTAATTCCTTCNCCTTTTTTTAAAACAAAAATCTTATTATATTTTCTTCATTTTTTTCTCTTGAATTTTGTTTTTGTTGAGGGGGGCCTGCAGGGGTGGAGGGTGGGTGCGAAGGGATGGGGAATGGTTGGAATCAAGACACATGATGTGAAAAACATATAGAATAGATAAATTTTATTAATAAAAAAAAGAAAATGCCCCTCAGGCTTGCCTACAGCCAGATCTTATGGAGGCATTTTCTCAATTGGGGCTCCCTCCTCTGAAATGACTGTAACTTGTGTCAAATTAAAATAAAGTTATTCAGCACAAGTGTGCTATTTCTTCAGGCATTGTTTACCAAATGAGTTCCAAGAGAAAATGAAGAGGCCATTGTTTGTATGGAAAACCCTGGTGAAATATGTAAGTTGAGACATTAATATAAGTTGAAAACTATTAAGTTGAGGTATTATCACAAGATTGGTCCTAATATTTAACATGGAAAGAAGACGGTACTCAAAAATATTTATCATATATAAATATTTCTTGGTTTAAAATGTTAAAATCTACTTTGCTGATACTGAGACACATTTAAAGATAAAAGCTATGTGCACTAGTGAAAGCAATACAGTTTTTTAAGACACAAGGTCTGGGTGCAAATGCTAGCTGAACATTTATTTAGAGCATGCATCTNTATTTCGTAGCTTCTTCCTCTGTAAAATAAAACAACAGCAATGAGAATAATGTATTCTACAGGTGTACATGTGGGAAGTAAAACACTATGCAAATGAGAGTTAATTAGATTAGGAAAACATTCCTATCTGCCTAGGTCTTCTAATCTATGCATCAAATAATTTAGTTCGGGGTCAGTGAACATTTCACACTAATTTTTATAATCTATTTAAGTTTCTAAGCTTCTACACCAGTTTAAAAGTTAAAAATGTTTACATTTATTAATTTGCTTATTTGTTTAGTGTGTGTGCCTACACGTGGAAGTCAGATGACAACCTGGGGGGAGGGGTCAGTTCTCTCCTTCCACTATGTGATTCTAGGGATTGAACCCAGGCTGCCAAGCTAAGGAGCAAGCACCTTCACCAGCTGAGCCGTCTTGCTGGTCCCTGTCATACAAATTCCAAAGCTATTTACCATAGCTAAAACAAAGAAAGAAGGAAAATACACTCATTTTGGGAGGTTCAGCTCACAGACCACATGAAGTCAGACAGAAGCTCAAAGAAGGTTCAGCCACTGGAAAAGTAATGAGTTAAATAAAGTCATAGTCTGCTTTCTATCTCCCATGAAGCCTTCACTTGCTCAGAATCTCCCTTCTCACTTATAATTCAGACCTAAATGTCAGTGACAAATAAAGCTATATTTTATTTTTTAAAATGTTTTAGGGATAAACATGTCCAGAAGTGATTTAAATATTATACTTAACAGTTAAAGAAAAATTCCAGATATAATAAGTTATTTTTAATACTTAGCCCCATTATGTGAAATCAATACTTATACACAAACATGTTTGAATAGATAAACACATCCTCTTTAAACATTAAAAATACATGAAGAGAAGTGGAAAAATCTCATTTACTACTGAAGCTCTTAATTGTCAGGGCACATTGGTGATTGGATGCCCGGGACTCTTGTTTATTCTGAAGCCAAAGAATAAGCCAACTGGATTCAAACCAATCAGCGATCAGCCATGATGAATAACAACAGAAAATAAAAAAAGCATATGTTATTGATGTCAGGAAAAGATGACAGAGAGTCACTGAGTGTTGACCTTGTCCTGCCTACTGTGTTTTATACACATAGCTAATCCAAGTATGCCCTGGTTAGTTGGCTGATTATAGTAAACTATCCCCAAATAGATGAAAGCTGTCTGTGGCTTCAAAGGGTAGATTTGCTTTTTAAATACATAGTCATGTGATAAGTAATCAAGTGGTAATCATCAACCGGTTAATTGATAGATTGGTTCTGTCCTATGAGCAAATGACTTATTTAAACTAGGATAATCTTAAGATAAGTGAAACCAAAATATAAATGCTATAAAATAAATTTTTGGTTGAATATTATTTATGCTAATAGACTTACAAAATAGTTTTAGCTTTAAAAAAGTAAAATTATTCCTAAATTTTAATGTCCCAGGTGTGGTGGCACACGCCTTTATTCCAAGTACTTGGGAGGCAGAGGCAGGCAGATCTCTGTGAGTTCAAGGCTAACCTGACCTAAATAGTGAGTTCAGTGTCATTCAGGGAATCACAGTGAGGCCTATCTCAAAACAATAAAATAATTAAATGGGTCAGTGAGATGACTCAGTGTGCTAAGGCTGCTGCCAAGTCTAATAACCAAGTTCAATTCCTTGGACCCAGTAGGTAAAAGGAAAAAACCAACTCCCAAAAGTTTTCCTCTCACCCCCAAACATACACTATAGCACCTGCACACACACACACACAAACACACATGCACAGATGTTACTAATTTTTTTAGTTAATGCTTTCTACATGATTATATGAATGTTTCAAAATAAGCTTTCTTTGTATACATTTACTAGTTTAATTTTAAGATTTACTTTTTT